>JADPWL010002354.1:0-26158 GCA_019059595.1 Marasmia exigua | reverse complement strand
ATCAAAACCCTCGCCAACCGTTTGCCAAGCGTGGTGAGTATGGCAATTACCTCAGGATTGAGGGAGGTCCGTGCCCCAGCAGTGGGGAATTACATGGCTGCATGATGATGATGTTGATGACTGCGTATGACCGAGGTTGAAAGAAATTATTCCATAAGAAATTTACATTCACTTATAATGAGAAATACAAACCAAACAATATAAATAAATTAAAGTAACGATGTATTAATCATACGACCGGCACTCTTTTCCAAAAAAGTGTTTCTTGAGTTTGTGTGATGAAGTCAGCATACACCCACATGTCTTTAAAATCAATGCGGGTAACTCATTAAAATAGTGTGTGCCCCCTCAAAGAAGTACTGTCTTGGTCGCGTAGTTAGTCGAGGCATAGGGAGTCTAAGAACCTTCAGGTACCTAATCCTATCATAAACTCAAAAGGATATTTGGCTGAGCAATTAAACGAGAATATAATTTAACTTTCCTTTAATAGTTATAAGGCCGAGTAACTTTCACAGTTTCACAATTCAGTCAGAATTATTCTACAACACACAACACAGTTTAACTCTAACTTTCGCAGATTGAGAACGTCAAAATTGTTCTATTGACGCTGAAACATTAGATCCGAACAAACTAAAAAATATCTCATTATTTTTTTTGTGATAGTTGGCAGAGACGCCGTGTGGTCCCCGGCAGAGTAGAATAGGCCACCCTCACTCTTACCGAGGTGTCGTAAAAGGCGACTAAGGTAAAGCTGCTGGCATGATCATCAGCACCCAGAGAAGGAAAACTCTGCATTTATATCAAAACCCTCGCCAACCCGTTTGCCAAGCGTGGTGAGTATGGCAATTACCCCTCATGTGATTGAGGGAGGCCCGTGCCCCAGCAGTGGGGACTTAAATGGCTGATGATGATGATGATGATGACTGCCGTCTGACCTTAGGTTTAAAGAAATTTATTCTCATAAGAAATTTACATTTCACTTATAATGAGAAATACAAACAAAAATATAATTAAATTAAAGTAACGATGTATTTAATCATCGACCGGCACTCTTTTCCAAAAAGTGTTTCTTGAGTTTGTGTTTGAAAGTCAGCATACACTCACATGTCTTTAACTCATCGGGTAACTCATTAAATAGTTTTGCCCCCTCAAAGAGTACTGTCTTGGTTCCGTAGTTAGTTCGAGGCATAGGGAAGTCTAAGAACCTTCGGTACCTAATCCTATCATAAACTCAAAAGGATATTTGGCTGAGCAATTAAACGAGAATATAATTTAACTTTCCTTTAATAGTTATAAGGCCGAGTAACTTTCACAGTTTCACAATTCATTCAGAATTATTCTACAACACACAACACAGTTTAACTCTAACTTTCGCAGATTGAGAACGTCAAAATTGTTCTTATTGACGCTGAAACATTAGATCCGAACAAACTAAAAAATATCTCATTATTTTTTTGTGATAGTTGGCAGACGCCGTGTGGTCCCCGGCAGAGTAGAATAGGCCACCCTCACTCTTACCGAGGTGTCGTAAAAGGCGACTAAGGTAAAGCTGCTGGCATGATCATCAGCACCCAGAGAAGGAAAACTCTGCATTTATATCAAAACCCTCGCCAACCCGTTTGCCAAGCGTGGTGAGTATGGCAATTACCCCTCATGTGATTGAGGGAGGCCCGTGCCCCAGCAGTGGGGACTTAAATGGCTGATGATGATGATGATGATGACTGCCGTCTGACCTTAGGTTTAAAGAAATTTATTCTCATAAGAAATTTACATTTCACTTATAATGAGAAATACAAACAAAAATATAATTAAATTAAAGTAACGATGTATTTAATCATCGACCGGCACTCTTTTCCAAAAAGTGTTTCTTGAGTTTGTGTTTGAAAGTCAGCATACACTCACATGTCTTTAACTCATCGGGTAACTCATTAAATAGTTTTGCCCCCTCAAAGAGTACTGTCTTGGTTCCGTAGTTAGTTCGAGGCATAGGGAGTCTAAGAACCTTCGGTACCTAATCCTATCATAAACTCAAAAGGATATTTGGCTGAGCAATTAAACGAGAATATAATTTAACTTTCCTTTAATAGTTATAAGGCCGAGTAACTTTCACAGTTTCACAATTCATTCAGAATTATTCTACAACACACAACACAGTTTAACTCTAAGTTTCGCAGATTGAGAACGTCAAAATTGTTCTTATGGACCGCTGAAACATTAGATCCGAACAAACTAAAAAAAATATCTCATTATTTTTTTTGTAATAGTTGGCAGACGCCGTGTGGTCACGGTTATGGGAAGTCAAATATTGTAGGTAGGTAATTTTGAGAATCTATCCGAGACAAAATAGCAGTCACATGACTGTTGTTGTTTCCTTACACTTTTTTGTATGAGTTATGGTATTATGAAACTAGTACATAATGACCCAAATCATATCGAATAAATGTGTGTGTTTTCCATATCGAGACCTATTGTATCTTTGTCCAGCCATGTGCTGGAAAACATCTCACCCACGCCGCGCGGTGGATTGGCGTTCGGTCGGGTTGGGACAATATTCGTTATCGAAAAAGAGTTCAAGTTTTGCTCGTAGAATAATTCCGTTTTTAAACGTCTGTGACTGCTATTTTTTTTTTGTACTCTGCCATTTGCGGTGGTACGAAAACGCACAAACCCACGTTCTAATCGGACTCGGCAACAACCGGTTCGTGGTAATACCTACCGCATTAAATGGAGTTTCTTTGTAATGGTAGCCCCCTTAAATATTTATTTTATATTAAGTTGTAATTTGAGAGCGATTGAAGCTCAATGGATACGAAACGCGAGCATTCACGCAGGTGGTCTCGAAGTTGAATCAGGCATGCACCAATGGTTTTTTCAAATCTAGGTGCGTGTTCCTACATTACCATCTGCGCGGTGAGGGACAACAATCGGAAGGAAATCTGCAGGTTTCGGAAAAAAGTTTCCGAACGTGTAACCATGGTTAAGTGGTCTGGTCCCCTGTTAAAGGGTTGCGAAAACAGACCGGCCGTCACTTCATTGTAATTACCAGACCCACCCCAATCCTGAATTTCAGGTCTAAGCGTTACCCCAGGCTCCAAAGCGACAGCTTTAGGACGCAACTGGGAATGGACCAAACATTTCATATTTTTAAACATGTCCCATATTGTTTTTTTATATGAAAATAGACATAGAATGAAACAGACCCATATTTTTCTTTTTCAATAATTTGTCCATTTTACATGCATAAAAATAAAATTATTGAAATTCTTTTATTCTAAATAGAGTAAAGCGCCAACCAAAATGACGTGCGATGACGGCCCTGAATACCCCAGCAATATTCCTTTGCTATCATTGTTTTAATAAAAAAACAAGGTACTACTGCAAAGGTAAATAATACTAGTGTCAACATTGTCAACGTCATTATACATTCAACGTTGCACAGTTGTCTTTTGTTTTTTATAGTTAATATCATGGGTTTGTCATTACGTAAAATTTAAAAACTATAATGTGCTAAGCAAAGGAAATATTTTTACATTCTGCCGTGATGACTCATCTGACGTTTGTTAGGTTTTAATTTTTTTCTCAGTATAATAAGCAATATAAAAAAATGAATACATATATATTCGAGCAGCGGAAAAGTAAACAAGGCGAATTGGTATTTTTGGTTTAAGAGCTTAGAATTTGAAATGTTGTCCATTACATGCTAAGAGAAGAATTTATTTAATTTAAATTTATTAAATTTCAAATACAACAAACTACAACTTTCTCTGACTATTTTAAATGCCTACATGTTGCCTTACTAATCTTTAAGTTAATATCAAAACGCCTCCTTTGTTATGGAATTACTAGTTTTTTTTTGTTGTGTTGCGGACAACAGAACACAACTTCTTTTGTGGAAATTTCAACGGTCTAGCAATCGCGGCGGTTTCTTGATAAGGCTAGTACGGAACAGACGAAAGGACAGCCGAAATCTTATAATTGGGTCCCGTTTATACCCTTTTATATCCTACGGAGGTGGCCAAACAAACATTCGCCTGATGGTAAGCAATTACCGCAACCTCACCCTTTGATTATGGAAACCTCAAAAAGAAATTCAGCGTAGATCTTTTCCGGTTGCGACTAAAGCTGTTGGTATGCAGTCCGGGGTAGGTACACTTGTAACTGTGGATCAGGGATTTGGTTTGTGTCTGGCAATATGATACTAGACACCAACTTCCTCGATGACGATACCCTCAGAAAGGGAAACCAGACCAACTATATCACAATTATAGTGGACTAAAATCATCATGTTTCATCTCCAATGTCATTTTTAAAATAAGTCGTATTTAGTTATAAATTAATGAATAATAAATTCAGAAAACATCACATACATTGTTCAGGTCCCAAACTAAGGTTTTCCCTTGTACTATGAGAAACCTTGTGTTGGGCGGGATATCAACCCGCGGACCCTTGCGTCTCAACCAGCGCACAAACCACTGCGCTCTAAACGGGCGTCTATGAATGATTGATTAGACATTATGTATTTCACACAAAATGTTCTCGTCTGCCTATTATTCCCAATAAAAAAAATGTAAGGTCACCTTGATTGTCCAAATGGGATTAGTGGATGACACAAGCTACCTGTCAAGATACCCATAGTACGTTCCCTGTTACTTGCCAGAAGTAAATCCTCCAGCAAGGACATGAATGTCATTCGAACATTATAGGATAACGTGAAGATTAAATCTTAGGAAGGAGATTTTTATTAGGTAACTAACTCAACAATCATAATAGTCGTTCAGTTTATTTGAGGCCCCCCACGCGGCAATAACCAAAAATGTTCATACGTACGTAGGGCAGTCAACAACAATTAACAATTATTTTTAAACTTTTATAATTTTTATTAATCAAGACGGGATTTAACAGATTTTAACGGCGAACGCTGAGTCCGCTCGTGAACACGGCTGCTGTAACGTAGCCGAAACGTCGAGTAAAATATGTGAGTACACAATTTTGTATCACATAATAAATAATCGCGTTAAATCCCGTCTTGATTGATTATAGTTATAATGAAACGCGAAAATTTTTTAAACTATTTTTAAAATTTTGTAAGGGGTTTTTAAATAAGAATAAGAAATTATTTATTGACCACAACACATGTTTACATACCAAATGAAATAAGGACAAACATTATAATGTTGCGGCCAACAAGGTACAGCCTCAGCATGTGCTACAACAAACCGCTAGGCAGCCGCTGCAGCGCTGATTTTCAGGCTGTACCTACCTTTCAGCGACGGCCTCATAATAAAACATGCAAACAACAACAAAAAAAAAACTGACAATGAATCTTACAGAAAACTAAACAAACAACAACAAAAAAAATCTTTACGTGTATATAAATAACAAAACGCATAAATGTTTAATTTATTTTGTGTTTTATGTCCTACTTAACCAGTGGATACCATTGCCAATTGGTGTCCATGGGCAGCGGGAATCGCTTGCCGTTAGGTGATTGCGCACCCTGACTGGCACCTCTCACATTAAAAAAATACCTTCTTCAAAGATTAGGTAACAAGCAGACGTATAGGTACTCAAAATAACCAACTAGGAATATCTAATTATGTACTTACTCGTATGAATATGTTAAACAGACGAAAATGCACATTAGTTTGAATGATGAAATACTTTAGGGATATAGATCACTTGTTTAACCAGGCAATTAACCCCGTCACTCAAGGTCCAAACTGAAAATCAGCGCTGCAGCGGTTTCAAGCAGCTGCAGCGGTTTCAAGCAGCTGCAGCGGTTTCAAGCAGCTGCAGCGCATGCTGAGGTTGGATCTTGTTGACCACTTGAATCTTTTAGGCGACAGGTGACCTACTTATTAATTGTTCCTTTCAGTCTTATTGGTAACATCTTAGTTAATAAATGTCTTATTTACTTACTTAAAACTTACTCAACAAAGACCATACTACGAATAGTTTTTTTAAATGTGATAGCAGTCGGTACCCTCACTCACGCAGCGAAACAGAGTAAACTGTAATTTATGTTAATGACATAAATTACATACTGTTGTGTCAATTTAAAGCTTTGAGTAGGAAACATTCCCTATTCTAAGATTTAGAGCGTATATCTGCTTGTTTCTTACTAAATTATCTTCGTACATATTAACTACTTTAATGATGGTATTAGTAGTAAAAACTTTGTATGTACCTAACATACAAAGTTTTATTCCTAATAGTAAATAACTGACGACACAAATTAATTTAAATTTTTAGTTACTAAACTGGATCTATTTTAAACAATTGCGGATTATCGGAGACTCGGCAAACCTGTATAATATTATTTATTTAATCATTTGTGCACTACCTACTTTTAGGTCTGTTTTTGTACTCGAAAAGTTGGTTATCGCCAAAAGCGGCCACTTTAAGCGTTAATCAATTTTTCAAGTTACAAAACATTTGTGCATAACCGTAGTCCATAAGTGTTAAAAATAGATCCGGTATAAGTAGTAGCTAAAAATGTTGATCGATTGGCGTCGCAAACGGGTTTCCTACGTTATTTCGAAAGTCGTTTCACCGATTTTCATTTAAGTAAACTAAGTGAGGTATATTACCTTAAGTGGTTGTTTTGTTGAGATCGATTAACGGCGTTAATTCCACGTACAATACAGTGAATCTGTCCCATAGCATCTAGGCACTAACTGCATAATTAGGTAACCTATTTGATGCGGTAAGACCAGTGAACGTGAGGTGGACGCTTGATAACTAGAATTTGTGTCTGCTACCTACAACCTTTGGCAACTTATAATTTTGTTAAATCTACCTACCTACTTTATTAATTATGTAGCTTTCTTGGTCAGTCTGGTACTGATTTATTATCTATTAATACCTAATTTTCTAAATAGATAATTATCTTACTTCCTTATGTAAGTGTCGAACTTTTTTCTAAAGTCAATAGGTCGGCTAAAAGAAAAACAAGATTTAAAAAAGTAATTTAAGATTTACTTAGCTATATACTTACAATAAACGCTATTTGGTACTTTGGTATAAAAGTGGCCATCATTATTTACACTAAATAAACAATCACTTAATTTATTTAATTACAAAGATAAGGAATGAATGATACATATTCCAGCACTGTTATAGTTAATTCAATAACAATTGAAAATTTCTAGAGCATCGGCCTCACCAGCTACAATGGAACTTTCTATACCGCAATGGTCTTCCCCGCGTAGAATCTTGAAAAAGCCGTTGTCTCCCCAATCTGAGTTCCAAGAGTTCGCAATCAGCCAGTACTTGTTTCCATTCTCCACTCCCCAGCCATAATTTTAATGGCATGTCCGCCCAGCGCGTCACCGTCCTTGTGTTTGTAGACGCCCTTCTTGTACGACAACAAATCCGCATACACAGTAAACGCACCTTCTACCGGCCCGTTCTTGAACAGCTCAGCCTTAATGTGCTCCTCACCACCTCGCACGGAGTACATGTGCTTCCCGTAATGCCTGTCCTCATGTAATCCACGTTGTAGGCGCTGTTACAAGTGCGCTCGCATTTAGGCGTCTTAGCGTCCCCGCTGCACGGCATTCGGTTTCCAGGCACGTGATGCTCGCAGGGAGGAATTTTGTAAGGCTTGCAGCCTTGACTCGAATTGTAGCTTCCGCCGGACACTAATCCTACGTGTTTCCAGTATTCCCAGGCCAGTGTCGGCATGCCCCCGTTGCAACCGAGGCCGCAAATCGGACAGCAACTCAGTAAATCTTCGGCGGAGAAATGAAAATGTTTGGTACCGTTGGAGTAGACGCAGACGCGGTCCGTCATCGCTTCGACGGCTCCAAACGCCCAACAGCTCCCGCAGGACCCTTGATCCCTGATCTCGTTCAGGGTCGGGCAGTTGGGCCACTTGTCTCGGGGGTCGAAGTTTTCTGGGAGATTTGCGATAAGGGCAGCATCGTGGACCACCGTCGGTAGTTTCTTGAGATTTTCGTCTGGTAGCGCGCCCATTAGTTTCTTGATGTGCTTCATCGGAGTTTCTAACGGGAAGTTACGGCCGGCCGTCCAGGAACCTTCTTTCTGGTTGAGGAGGTTGATAAATTCGTCGGAGAGAGGGTGCAGGAGTTGTGCGGAGGCGGCGGCCGCGCAGAGGAGCGCGAGCAGAGTCGCGTTTAAAGGAGTCATTGTTGACCCGTGTTTTGTCGGCGTGAGTTATCGTACGTGTGGTGCGGGCGAGTGTGGCGTGACGACTGAGTCGCGGCAGCGAATCGCGATACGTGGGCCGTGCTCGCGCGCCGTGTAATTGACGTCGGGTGCGATGCGAGCGTCGACCGCGAGGGCTGGACGCGACGCGGCAGCGCTGACCGCTCGTGTCGAAGGTTACTCGTAATCTATAGCTAGTTATGCACCCGATAAGCAGCCCACGCGTAATTACTTCGTGTTAACTGTGGGAGAGCCATGGCGGGCTGCGCTGACGCAGCATTGCGCGAACGCCGTTGTTTATGTCTGAGGATTGCTGACGAGCATCCGTTAGCCGATAAGAGAGTTAGTTTTAAGAAATATTGTACTTTATTCTTTAGTCTGGATTAAAGCATCGTGCTTGTAAGACCTCTTTTGTGTTTTTAAAAATCCTTTCTCCCGCTCTCGAAATTTAACTGGCGCAGCCGGTAGGATTGCCGGCTGCTCACCAGTTCGCGAATCGCGAAGTAGTTATACTTATCTACCGAAATCGCGGATTTAACGGTGCAGCTGCACGCCCTTACGTGCGTAAAAGGCAATCCACGAACCTAAAGAAATAAGTTGAATTGGGCGGCAACAGTTCTTGTCTACGAGACCAGCTCTACGAGAAGGCATGGGATTGAGCGGACTGTAAGTAGACCTTCTTACCTTCCTGACTTGTTCCGGCTATTTCCCGTGGTTGTTATAACGTATGACTCTACCTTTTCGTAACTTTTGAACAAAAATCGTTGAAAGTTATTTGACTTCTGCACGCAAATTGGCAGGCTTATTTAAGTTATATATAAGAATTAGATAATTATAAAAAAGTAGGTACACGCATAAATATTAAATGTGAAATACTTAATGTTATTTTAATCATATCAATTTGTGTGTGAAAAATATAATTTAACTAATGTAAAATTTGTATAAAAATAGGAAAAGTTTTATTTGAGTGTGAAAAGACATTATAATTGCTTAAAATTAAACTACGCGAAAATGTCGCAAGATAGGGAAACTACCGTTCAAATAATTCCCAAAGATCTTTTAGAATTAATCCCAAGGTTTGATGGCGATCAAAATATATTAAATCTGTTTATAAAAAAATGTGAATATATCTTGAGAAATTTTAATGGACCCAGTAATCCTGTACAACAAACATATTTATTTCACTGTTTAACTAGTAGGCTGTGTGGTAGAGCCGCTGCTCTGATTAGTGAGCACGATGAAATATCCACTTGGGAGTCATTAAAACCACTTTTGATTCAACATTTTGGGGACCCGAGATCAGAAGAGTGTGTAGCGATTGAGCTTGAAAATTTAAAAATAAAACAGGGTGAAACTTATTTACAGTTTTGCAACAGAATTCAGCAAACGCGTAGCGCCCTTTGCTCTAAGGTTAACTTGCTTACCGACGCAAACTTGAAAGCTGCCAAAATAATAATATACAATAACTTATGCCTTAACGTGTTTTTATATAATTTACCGGAAGACTTGCTACGAATAGTAAGACTTAAAAATTGCTCTACATTGGAAGATGCCCTTAGCGTTGTCATGGAAGAGGTTAATTTTCAATTTCAGTATAACGCCAAAAATAAAAATAAGTTGAACGCAAGCAAACCAAATTCGTACTCAGCCAACTTTGGAAATAACCAATCGTTAGAGTTTAGAACTCTACCAGCTTTTAAACCGAATTTCGTCCCGAGTAATTTTGCTACTAACCAACAGTTTAAACCAGCCATGCCATATCAGATGCCAAGCAATTTTAAACCCGGTTTTAAATTTGGAATACCTAACCAGGGTTTTTCCAGGCCTGGCTTTTCACAGGCTCCTGGTAACTTTAAATTTGGTATACCCAATCAAAGAGGATTTACACCTAATGTAGGCAACCCACAAAATAATTTTAAATTTGGTATACCCCAACAAGGCCAGCCAAGGCCATTCCCTCAATTTAACGCGCAACACCAGCCCAATCAGCAATTCAAGTTTGGCATTCCACCACAGCAACAACAATTTAAGTTTGGTATTCCACCGCAATACCAATCACAACGTAACCCACCTCATTTCCAGGAAAGTGACGCCTCTATGCGCACTGTTCGCCCCGTAAAACAGAACATGCTTACTCATGTACCCCAGACTGAAAATAATGACGTATACTTACAAGATTATAGCGATTTGGAGTACTTAGAACCCCAAGGCCTAGAGTGCCTACCTGATTATGCTTTATATAATTATGAAGCAAATACTTACTATACCGACGAAAATAATTGCGTTGTAGAAAACCTCGATCTTTTGACGTGCGGACCGGAAAATTCAGAAGAAAATCTAAATTTTCCAACACCGGCCTCCAAAACAAACCACCAGAAATGATAAATCTTAACTGTAACAGCATCAATAAATTACCTCATATTTACTTACCTGAAATCGATGCAATCTTCATGATCGATACAGGAAGTACGAGAAGTTTTATTAGTTCACGTAAAGCGGATCAATATTTTTCTGATTATAAATACTACGAACCTTTTGAAGTCATCAGTACACACGCGCGCAGTATGCATAACGAGGTTATTTATATACCTTTATTAAAAACATTTAATAGCAATGAAAAACATAAATTTTATATCTACGACGTGGACAATCGATACGACGGACTTATCGGTTCGGACTTATTGAAAATGATAGACGCAACTATTGACATGAAGAACCAAATTTTACGAACCAAAAATACTGAGATACCCATAGTATACAGCCCTTCATTCGAAGTCACAATAGAGCCTCGTAGTGAAACACGAGTTAGAGTGCCGACTGATTTAAAAAATGGCGAGGCGATAATAGATTTTCAGGAATTCGGAAACGGCGTACGTATGCCTAGCGCATTAGTTACATGTATAGACTCATTCGCGACAACTGTTATACAAAATACTTCAGATACAAAGACGATTTTGACATTTACTGAACCTATAACGACTACAGAATTTAATAACAGCACTTGTGTAATAAATTTGACTGATATTGACGGCCTAAATCAATATGAAGTTGACGAAATACTTAAAGAAAATTTATCAAAATTAAGACTGGACCATACCAACTCGGAAGAACGCAAAGCAATAGAAACGCTCTGTTTCGAATACAGAGACATATTTTACAGTGAAAAGCTACCTCTTACCTTTAGTAATCAGGTCAAGCACCAGATAAGAACTAAAAATGAAGAACCAATTTTTATACGACCCTATAGACTTGCCCCATCACAAAACGCGGAAATACAGGCTCAGACAGACAAACTTTTAAAAGACAACGTGATACAAGAATCATTTTCACCATGGAGTGCCCCTGTTCACCTTGTACCTAAGAAGATGGACGCCTCCGGTGAACCCAAACTACGCATGGTAATAGACTATAGACGACTCAATGACTTGACAATCGACGACAAATACCCACTGCCCAACATAAACGATATTTTTGACAAGTTAGGTAAATCGACTTACTTTAGCACACTTGACCTTGCAAGTGGATATCACCAAATCGAAGTTGAGCCACAGGACAGGAGCAAAACAGCGTTCACCACACCATCAGGCCATTATGAGTTCACTCGCATGCCGTTTGGGTTGAAAACGGCTCCGGCAACCTTCCAACGCGCAATGGATAACGTGCTAAGGGGGCTGCAGGGTATCCATTGCCTCGTTTACCTAGACGATATAATTATTTACTCGAATAGTATACAAGAACACATAGAAAAACTGAGAAAAATCTTCGACCGACTTAGACAGACGAATTTTAAAGTAACTTTAGACAAATGTGAGTTCTTACGAAAGGAGGTGCTTTACTTGGGCCACAAAATAACTGAAAACGGATTAGAACCTAACGATGACAAAATTAAGGCTGTTTTGAACTTTCCACTTCCACGAACATCCACAGAAATAAAAAGTTTCCTTGGATTGGTTGGATATTACAGGAAATTCATAAAAGATTTCTCAAAATTAACACAACCATTAACACAATGTCTGAAAAAGAAAAATAAGCTAGAAATAACCCCAACTTATGTCGAATCATTCGAGAAATGTAAAGAGCTTCTTGTGAACGCTCCAATACTCCAGTTTCCCGACTTTTCCAAACCCTTTATACTCACTACGGATGCATCCAACTATGCACTCGGTGCTGTTCTCTCCCAAGGCGCTGTTGGAAACGACAAGCCTATAGCATACGCCAGCCGTACGTTAAATGACGCAGAGACACGCTATAGCACCACCGAAAAAGAGCTTCTGGCTATAGTGTGGGCCGTGAAACACTTCCGTCCGTATTTGTATGGACGAAAGTTCACGATTTTCACTGATCATCGACCATTAGCCTGGCTCAACTCATTAAAAGAGCCCGGAAGTAAGTTAACCCGTTGGAAATTGCGATTATCCGAATTCGACTTTGATGTAATCTATAAAAGTGGCAAACAAAATAGTAACGCGGATGCACTCTCGCGAATTAAACTAAACGTACTTACCAATAAAACAGACGATGTATCCATGCAATGTAATATTAGCGACACTGAAAAGACGAACAGTCCTATAACAATATCAGATACTTCTGAGACTCCAGATGTTCCTTCTCCGTCAGACATAGAGATGACTTACCCAGCTCGTTCCCCTTCGTCCAGTACCATCACTGCCCCTTCATTACCTGATACAATTCATTCTGCTCAAGATATTGATACTAGTGGAATCCCAATACTCGATGAAGCTGTAGACACGAAGCCGAACCAAATTCTCGTCTTCACCTGGAATAGAAACCAAATATTAGTAAAAAATTTATCAAGAGATAAACAAAAAGTACTTGAAGTTCACTTACCTGTTGATAACCCCGAGTTAGTAAAGAAATTTTTGTTAGAATTCATAAAGCCTAATGTTAAATATTTCTTTTATTTTGAAGATCAAACGCATCGCGGTCAGTTCACGGACGCTACAATCAGATTATTTAAGAAGGATACAGTTAAATTTTATGAATGCACTAAAAGAGTCATATATTTAGAAGATGAAAATGAACAGCGTGACGTCATACTTAGCTATCATCACGGTAAAACATCGCATCGCGGCATCAAGGAAACTGTTATGAAATTAAAACGTAATTATTTCTGGAAAAATATGGATATAACGGTTGCATCTATAATTAACTCCTGTGATGTCTGCAAAACGCTAAAATACGATCGTAAACCCTTAAAGCCCCAATTACAACTAACCCAAACGCAGACAAAACCTTTTTCCGAAATTTTTATGGACATATTTTCCGTCGAAGGAAAATACTTCCTTACTATAATAGATGCATTCAGTAAATTAGGACAGGCCTTTGAGCTGTGTAACAGATCAACACCCGAAGTAGTTCGTGCATTGATTAAGTTTTTCTCATTCTATGGCGTACCCAAAAAAATTAGCGCGGATCCCGGCTCTGAGTTCAATAATACTCTACTAAAGGAAACTCTACATTTTTATAAAATAGACCTCCACATTGGAACCCCACATAACCCTAATTCAATGGGCCTCATAGAGCGTTTTCACTCAACTATTCTCGAAATATACCGCATTGCTAAATATGAACACAAAATAACAGACGCCGCTAACGTCATGACATACGCTGTTATGTCTTATAACCAGTCGATCCATTCCGCGACCGGACTCACGCCTTTTGAAGTAGTTTTAGGGCATACGGACTCTAATAGCACTTTTAATGTTGACTTTAACAAGCAGTACACCCAACAACTTGTAACCGATCATGTGAAGCGTACAAAATATCTCTACAAGTATTTAACAGATAAACTTATAGTAAATAAAGAAAAAGTAATCCAGAAACGTGGCGGCGAGACGTCATTTGACATTCAAGAGGGAGATACTATATTCGTGAAGGGTGTAAACACTAGAAGAAGTAAAGATAAGCCCCGTTTCCAAAAAGCGCAAGTATCCGGCGAAATAAATAAAAATACATGCCCTGTCACACTTAAAAATCGCGCAACTAAAGTACCAATTAAGGACATAAAGCGACCTTCGCAGGTACCTCGCGCTCACGGCGCTGATAATCAAGACCCACGCCCTTCAACTTCAAAGGATTGACAAGAATCCTGGGGTGCTGCTCATGAAACAGGGTCAAGCTAGCGTAAGTTACGATAAATGGTCTATAATTAAGGTTTTAAATTTAAGTATTATACAAGAGGAATTAGAGCTTAATTTAAATAGATACGAAAATTTGAATCAACATGTAAAAATAAATAAAATCCAAAGCTCGCAATTATCTAACGTTAAAATTCAAACAGATTACGTTATGACCTCTACAATTGAAAAATTTAAACAGCTGATTCCATCTATTAGAGTAAAACGAGGTATTCTAAATCCTCTTGGATCTATTATTAAAATTATCACAGGCAACTTAGACTATGAGGACGCTAATCGGTATGAAAGGCTAATTAATTCATTAAAGGCACGTCAAAGCACACTAACTAAAAGGGTAACTATAATATCAGAGATGTCTAAAAATTTGGTAAAAATAACAAACACTACAAATACAAATTTTATTTACATAGATAAACAATTATGGGAATTAAGAAAATTGTTTAATCAAACTAGAGCTAATGTAACAATTCAAAATGCTATTAACATTTATAATCTCTTTTTGCACAATTTTCAGTTATTGTATACTCATTTAGATGAAATCGAAACCTGTATTACATTTAGTAAGTTACGAATGCTACATCAGTCTCTTGTAAACCCAGATGAAATGATAAAACTGTTAAAGGAAATAGAGACAAAGACTAAACTTGTATATCCAGTAAGTTATGATAATTTAGTTAAGATAGAGCATTGTATAGCGTTAAAAGCTTATTCGTATAGAAGTCAAATAACATTCATTTTAGAGATACCTTTAATCAAGGATAAAGTATATACATATTATAGAGCTATTCCTATACCCGTAACCGATTCCCATAATTCCACTAAAATAATCATTCCTAAATATCCTTACCTCCTGGCAAGAGGGTCCGACATGGTCTCGCTCTCCCAGCCGTGCGACGAACTCTACGACGAGAAGTTCTTATGCCACGAAGATGAGTCCCAGCTGCCTCTGGAGGATCCATGCATAACGTCATTAATGAAGTTTTCCGGTAACACCAGTTACTGCCATCCTGTTTTGGTGGAAATTAACTCTGTGAAAATTGTGTCTGTGGGAAAACAGACGTGGATTCTCTACAGTAGAACTGGAAACATATTTACGAAAAGCTGTAATAATGAGATAACTAAAGAAACGATAATGGGTACTTACCTTTTGACTCTTGACGATCACTGTGATGTGAAAATAGGGGAAATCACTCTAAAATCACATCATTTCTCCGAAATCAAAGAAAACTTCAGAAAATTACCCATTATTAGCCTCCCGGAAATCGCAGATGTAGAGCCGCAACTACAACGAGATCCCATCGATTTGGACACTGATGACCTGGGAAATCTCCAGCATTTAAACAATCTCCTGAAAATAAGTGAGAGTGAGGTGAAAGATGAAGACCTAATGGTCATAAAAGTGAAAAGTGTGAGCGTGGCTACTTTAGCATTATATATAATCTTAGTTTTAGTTACTTTTATCTTTATATCATATAAATTTAATCTTTTTAGATTTTTCTATCGAAACCATCAGAGTAATTTAAATCCCTCTGATAATTTCGAACTTGAGGGGGGAAGAGTTATGCACCCGATAAGCAGCCCACGCGTAATTACTTCGTGTTAACTGTGGGAGAGCCATGGCGGGCTGCGCTGACGCAGCATTGCGCGAACGCCGTTGTTTATGTCTGAGGATTGCTGACGAGCATCCGTTAGCCGATAAGAGAGTTAGTTTTAAGAAATATTGTACTTTATTCTTTAGTCTGGATTAAAGCATCGTGCTTGTAAGACCTCTTTTGTGTTTTTAAAAATCCTTTCTCCCGCTCTCGAAATTTAACTAGCTAGCTCCTAATAAAACAAAACAAACAGAGATTATGGTCGGTCGCTTCACAACGATTAGCAAATGTTTGTTTTGCACCCTTTCGGTTTTAATTACTTGGGTCGGGGTTTGCTTTGTGTAGAGCGATGTCAAGTTTATGTAACAAGAACTTAAATACTTACCAAGAAATCGATAATGGATGTGAGCCGCGAGTGTTTGTAATGCATTCCTCTCCTATATGTAATAGGTTATCTACCTAAATATTTTAATTGCCATTAAGATAAACAAAACAATAAATCAGAATTAATAAATTTAATTATTATTATAGACTAAAAATTCGGTTAAAAAGGAGTTGCAATTTGTAACAAGTCAAGTGAATTTCTTAGACAGTTTAACACTTGTCTATGAAAATCAAAATCAAAATCAAAAATGTCTTTATTATGTCTTTATTCAATTTAAGTCCATACAGAACATTTATGAATGTCAAATATTATGTAGGTAATCTACCGCTGATTCGGAATGTCAATTTCTACCGAGAAGAATCAGCAAGAAACTCAGTAGTTACTCTTTTCAAATAATATGGTAATTACAATATTCATTCTTATACAAATCATGATTACAGTGACAGTATGATACACAATGCTTATAATCAATATCGTTTAGATAAATCGTCAAAGAAAAATTTTGAAATGAATTACACATTAGAGGACAGGCGAAGAGATCAACATGTCCAAGAATCCTTATCATTCAAATAATCATCTACTTTATAGTAGCCTTTCTGCATTAGGCAGTTTTTTACATGCAACTTAAACTTATGTAGGTACAGGTAAATCAATGATATTTTGAGGTAACTTATTAAACATTCTAATGCTCAATCCTACAAATGAATTTCCAGTTTTATGAAGTCTTAGATTTGGGACAGCAAGCCTATGTTTATTTCGCGTGTTAAAGCTATGAAAATCTGATTTTTGCGAGTAAAGATGCAAGTTCTTGCGTACAAACATAATACAATCAAAAATGTATTGAGATGATACGGTTAAAATATTAATTTCCTTGAATACTTCTCTGAGTGAGTCACGTGATCTAAGACCGTAGATGGCACGGATGGCCCTCTTCTGCAAAGTGAAGATGCCTTGTAAGTCAGCACCGGATCCCCACAGTGTAGACCATATGACATCAGACTATGATAATAGCTAAAATAAACCAGTCTCGCTGTCCCGATATCAGTCAGATTCCTTATCTTTCTAACTGCATATGCAGCTGAACTAAGTCTTCCTGCCAAGACAGCAATATGAGGGCTCCATTGCAATTTTGTATCCAGAGTGATACCTAGAAAAACTGTGGAGTTTATGATTTCGATAGGTTCGTTATTCATGACAATATTCATTTTGACCTGCCTTACATTAGTCTAAGAGTGAGATTAATCTTATTGTTATTGTCTCCGGTTTTTGATTGACTGATGTTGACCATAATTTTGAAAGACATATACTTGCTTATGAAGTTTGCTCTGCCTCCTGAGATACTCGTACCTACCAGATCAGCTGATGCGGTAGGTAGGTAGTAGGTACATTGTTGAGTATTAACCTACTACCTATACTTGAGTCTGTAGTAAATTGCCACGATATAGGCTTTACTTATACAAAACGATACATATGAAGGTAGCTACAGTTCAATAACAAAAATTACCCCTTAACCAGGCAATGTATCATACGAGACCACCAGATATTGAACTTTGTGCAGTTGAGATAAGGTTGGAAACCAATGAAATAAATGATGTCTAGTTGCCTGGTAAAGGGTTACATTACAAAAATGGTTCAAAATCCATTGAAGAAGTAAGAACCTATGGCATATTAATAAGCACTTATAACCTTTCATAGGTACTTATTTCTTCAATTGATATTGACCTACTTAAGTAAGTACTTCTTAAAATTAACGAACTTAAAAATGTTTTCGTTGTACTATATTTACGTTTGGCAAAGAAACGATTTGTGTTGGGTTCAAGTGTTTCTGATTTTCTGATAGGATTCATGGCGAAGCGTGGCTCTCCCACGATCAAAACTTAACGTAAAAGGTTAAGTAATCCTAAAAGCCTAAGTACCTCCTACCAACTTTTATCAAAACCGGAATAATGATGGAATATTTAAATCAGCCGTGTGGTCGTGTGGTCCCCGGCAGAGTAGAATAGGCCACCCTCACTCTTACCGAGGTGTCGTAAAAGGCGACTAAGGTAAAGCTGCTGGCATGATCATCAGCACTCAGAGAAGGAAAACTCTGCATTTATATCAAAAACCCTCGCTAACCCGTCTGCCAAGCGTGGTGAGTATGACAATTACCCCTCATGTGATTGAGGGAGGCCCGAGCCCCAGCAGTTAAATGGGCTGATGATGATGATGATTTAAATCAGTGATTTGCTCATGCAATATCGAGCACACAACTACTGAGCTGCAGCCATTCTGTATCGCTGCGGCACACATGAGCTTATTTTGTCTTGCATTGTGTATGTTGTTTTACTGTACCTACACTATTTATTGTTTTTTTTTTATCATTTTAAAATGTATGTATGTGTGTCCTTTGATGCAAATAAATATATTATCTATCTATCTCTATCTATATTTATTTACTAGGTATAGTACTAAGATAATTAGTTATGGTGACGGGTAGGGCACACTAGCGAAATTTGAACAATACTATTTATCAAATAACCATGAAAAAATGTTGGGTCCATCGCGTACCCGAAAAATTTTTCGCGTACAAAAACGGACCCAACCTTTGTGCATGGTTATTTAATAAATAGTATAAATGTTTGCCGAGAGGTTGTAATCCCGAAATTGTTTAAAATAGATCCGGTTTAGTAGCTAAAAATAAAATCGATTGGCGTCGTCGCCCTACCCGTCACCTTAAGTACATACTTATTGTACAGTTTGTTGTTGTTGTATCATACTTACCTGTATTTTGTTTTGTGGAATAAAGAATATCTACTATCTATATAATATCTAAAGGCCCTTTATTGTTTTGTGATCGATTGTAGTATCTACTCGTAGTAATGTAGATAACTACCTATTCATGTTCGGTTTAACTGTGGTAGAACGTGAAACGCCTTTATACAAGTTTTAGCAAAAGTTGTTGACTGAGATCATTGCATACCTTAAATCCATTCACTGTTTGGTTGTTACATCACACGGCACGGGTATGTAGGATATCCAAGAATCGAATGAATACCATCGTTTTTGTCTGTTAGCAAACAAATGTACCTAACTAAGGTTTGTGTAAAAACTTCGACCGCCCTATTCTAAATCGCGATCTAAAGTTATTAGGCCATAATAAATGTCATGTCATCCCGTTCCAGCACGCAATGTTAAAAGGGGCTCGCACAAATTTTGTTCCTGGACTATCCTTAGTTCGCGATTTATTGTAATAAGGGGGCGAGTGTTCTAGTAGCTAGTCCCCTAAACCAGGTTTTGGCAACCAAAGACGTTTAGCTAATTAAATACTTAGTTTCATTATTTGTCAACTAATTTCAGTAAATTATCGAATTAATTGACCTATTTTCTTGTTACTACGTTGGTGGCAAACAACCGTGCGGCTCGCCTGATGGTAAGCGATTACCGCAGCCTATGAACGTTTGCAACTCCAGTGGACCTGCAGTGGTGCTGCCGACCCATTAAAAAACTTAACACTCCTTTTTTGAAGAACCTCGTGGTGTATTCCCCTGGGAAAACCGGAAAATTCATAATAGAATTGTTATTTAATTATTTAAAATGCAGACATTAGTATCTATTCATTTATTATAAATATAATTATAAATTCTTACCTAATTACACAAACAACTACGAAACTTTCTCTCTCTCTAATTTAAGAGCGACTCTCTTGTCGGTGGAGTATTCTCTATTCCTCTCTCGAGCACCTTTTATGACATGACAATACCTCCAATACCTTCTAACAAGATTTATCGAGAAAATCACTTCCTTATGTCATTGGTGTTAAGGTTTATTATTAATGTCAGTTAATTTGTTAGATAGAAGGTTATTGCCACAACATCGTCGATTTGCTTTTTTCTTAAGTTGTTGGACGTAATTTCCTCTTGGTCTTCCTCTCCTCTCTTTCCTTCCACTTTACTAAACTTTATTTGACTTGAAATATACAAACTGAACATAAATTTACACTAATTATTTAATGAATACTGACTTGACAATAAATACTTAATATATTGTGTTCAGAGACGCCCTGTTGGTCTAGTGGTTGAAGTACCGGGCCGTAATCTCGGGGTCCTGGGTTCGATTCCTGGGTCGAGCAAAAAGTGTGTTTCGAATTTTTCGAACATAGCTCGGGTTTGTGATCGCCAATCCGTATTTGGCAAGCGTAGTGATTAAGCCTAATATTATCATAGTAGCGATGACTTGATTTCTATGATTGAGGCCTTTGCCCTGCAGTGGGACAGTATGTAGGCTGATACTTATATGTTAGGTCTAAATATGTATGGAAGACTTTCAAAATTGAATACAACAATTACCTGAAAACATTATATTTTAAAGCTTCGATTTTGTCAATCAATTATAGGTATCGTTGTATCTACTGGTTCTATTAATCACTTTGAACAATCATGAAACACAGTTTGTGTCTTTTGTTTTTAACTTAAGTACCTATGTACAGTCAACTGCAAAACAATGTATACACGTTAGTACCTTGTCATAATAGCTAGGTATCATCTGACTTCTACTTTGCTACACGGGTACGGGCGGTATTATTGTGACAAGGTACTTAAGTAGATATATCTCTGCGCAACTGACTGTATCTACCTGGAGCCCAATTCTCGTGCTCGTGACATTTATTTTCATACGACATTATATCACCAAAACACAGTTTTTTGTATGCTTTTCAGGTGATATTCGCCATGTTTTCGAAATTCCAATTCTCGTGCTCGTGATATTTTGAAATCATGGCGGATGTCGCATGAAATCCATACAAAAAAAATATGTTTTTAGTGATAAATGTTGCATGATAATAAATGTCACGAGCACGAGAATTGGGCTCCTGAGTTGTTGGGCTTAGAAATTCTTAGTGTCAGTTCGGAGTCTAAAGGTTGGAGGTCTCGTGCTGAGATCTATTGACAGGTTTCACCCTGGTATGGCCAACAGAATAGAAAGCGTAAGAGCTTGCACAAAGACAAATAAATATATACATTGAGACAACATCACATAGGTACATTGTCCTGGTCCCAAACTAAGGTCTTCCCTTGTACCATGGAAACCAGAAACAACGAAGGTACCACAAACACCCAGACACAACACAAATATCTGTTTCATCTTTCTTTCGCTTGTGGCAACACTACCGCTAACAGCTGATTTCGATTGCTCCGACAAAATATTTTATAAATCATAGTTTAAACCCATATATTGTCTGATTTCGTCACTAAATTATAACATTAGTAATATAAGGTGTTTTTAGAATTAAGTTAGTGCATAACACAGTGATTTAAAAGTGATTTTGTGCGTGATACGGCAGCCGGCAACGGTCGATGACCTTGCGTTTTTGACATTTGAAGTTAGGTACTAAATTATCTTGTGAATCATTATTATCTCTTTATTACTAGTATTTTGTTATTTATTTACGATTTTAGTAATTACAAATAGATCGAAGTACTCATATTACAGTGACTTACTCACTCGCGCGAAGAGGTTAGTCTTGAATTGACTTAACCTCTTAGGTGTTCAAGCAACTATCTGATTTGTTTATTTTCTTAATTAATTACGTGGGATATGAACAGAATGACCACACGTAGTATGGCTTGTGCTCGCCAGGAAGAGAGTAAACTCGAAATAGTTTCGAAACAACTCGACCAGGCTTTGAAGCAATTGCAGGCTGTCAGAAAGTTAAATGAACACTTGGATAGGGAAAGAGATGATAATGAGGCGGAACTATTGAAGGCATTTGAAAATTTATAATAAGATAAAGAAAGAAATGGCTGAGTTACACACTGAGAATATTTTATTAGTTGACGAACGAGACCGGTTGTTATCTATCATCAACCAGTTCAAGGAGTGCAGCGAGGAGTACACCCAGGGCCTCAATCGAATGTCGGTCCTGGAGCACGAGCTACAGGAGGCTCATCACACCATAAGCCACCTCCAGTCAGAAAAAACAGGACTTTGCCGCTTCCCAAACCCAATGCCTATTTGAAGAGTTAGTAGGTAGTGTGCCCAGCCAAATAACTGCTTCAAATAGCCAAGAACCCTTCACCATTGATCTTACTTGTGATGATTCCTTAAAATCAACTAATAAGGGAAGATTGACTATGTGCAGCAGAAATAAAATTAAAAAATATGTTAAAATAAATAAATACATTCAAAAAACCCAGAAATTAGCTAAGAAAAATAAATGTTTATGTAATAAGCTTAAATGTATTAAACAAAGAAGGCAATTAGGTGATGAATTGGACCTGTATTCTTTATTAATAGAAAATAACATAATCAATCATGAAAATGACATGAAACAATTTCAATCCGAAATTTTAAAACTTGAGGAGTCATTAGTAGACATGACTCATAGGTACAATTCAACCAGAAATGAGTATGGAGAACTGATGCTTGCAATGCAGGAATTATTAAATCCTTCCGAGAAAGACAGTATTATATCAAACAATACCCCATCCAATCATCAGTCCCCCACCACCCATAGCAGCCCTCCACCAGCATATTGTAATACCAATAGTTCTGCAACATCAAATTTGAATGATAAACCATATTGCAAACAAAAAAATTGTTATGTTTAGTGACGAGTTAGGTAAAGATATGGGACACCTTTTATTTCTTCCGGACAGTCGATTATCAATCATTGTGTACCGGGTGCATCTTTTTCTGACATAATGAATAAAATTATACAAACAACTTTCCATAAGAATACCTCAATAGTAATTATGGTAGGGAATAGGGGAAATGTAAATAAAAACATTTTGTCTAAGTACCTACACTCTCTTAGTTTATTAGATGTAAATGAAATTGTATTATTTACACTTCCCTATAATAACAGCTTGCCACAGGTAGAAAATACTTATAGATATAATTTAAATATGACATTGAATACTTTGACATATAATGTAAAAAAAATCCATGTTATTGACATAAATAATTATATAAAGTCATACTTTCATTTGACAAAGGATAAATATTATCTTAATAATACTGTAAACGACTAATAGCAATGTCGCTATCTTATTATTTAGATTGCTCAGCCAAAAATTTGGCTACCATATCTGCTCCTATTGAGCAGAAAAAATATGACATGTGTAATCAGACGTTGGAATTAGTTCCAATGAATTTAAATGTAATTTAGAGACAATAGAGAACACCTCTTGCACACTAGATTTAATGACAAAGGGGAAGTCTGGGCATTTAAATATTGTTCATCAAAATATACAGGGCTTCTCCGGTAAAGATTTGGAATTGGAACTTTTTTTAAATAAAATGAATATACATGTCCTCTGTGTAACTGAACACTGGTTAAGGCAACATGAAACTTATTATTAATATTGATAATTATAAAGTCATAAGTGCGTTCACAAGAAGTCGGCCATTAGGGGTGGGTCACTTATATTATTACATAATTCATTAAAAGCAAAGGAGCGCAAAGACATAGTCGCACTTTCAACTGAACGAAACTATTGAACTTTCTTGTGTAGAGATTGAACGGTTTATCATTATTTGTGTATACAGACCTCCCTCTGGTAACTACAATAACTTTGAGTCTGCCATGGAGGAAGTGCTGAGAAAAGCAACTAATTGCAACAAGCAAGTAATTGTATGTGGGGATTTCAATATTAACATCTTAGAACACAGTCAAAGCTCGGGTATGCTTCTTAATCTATTTAAATCTTTTGATTTACGCCATCTGTTTAATGACCCTACACGCATTACCCCCACATCAGCTACTTGTATTGATAATATTTTCTGTAATTGTAAGGCAATTAAAAAATCAATAATAAATTTTATAAATTCAGACCATACAGGACAGATAGCTGTTTTTGAACACCGTCATGCAACTGCTTCCTCTTCTTTTGTCTATAGGCCAATCACACTAGTCGTGTGGAAAAATTTAAGGAAAATGTTGAAAACAACGTTTCCCTGATGCAAGTAAGTAAGTATGCTAATATTGATGAACTATACAATACTTTGTTTAATGTTATTGAAAAGGAGTTTGAAGTAATTTTTACTAAGAAAAAAGTCAAAGTAGACAATACTAAAACAATATTTAGCGATTGGGCTACTAAAGGCATCTTCAAAAGCAGGCGCACTTTATTTGAATTATATGACATTAAAGCTAACTCCAATGATCCTACAATAACTGAACATGTTAGAAACTATTCCAAGCTATTTAAAAAAGTCTGCGCAATAGCAAAAGCTAATTATTTAAAAGATAAAATTAAAATTCAAATAATAAAATCAAAGCCACTTGGAATATGATTAATAAAGAGACTTGTAACAATACTACTCAAGACCTCAAGTTACTCTTTGAAAATTGATAATAAACAACTCAACGAGGACGTAGAAATAGCAAAGGCATTTGAATCTTTCTTTGCTAATATACCTCTTATTAACACTAGTAACTTAAATTCTAGTCCTCAGCTTGCTAATTGTCTTCTTCAATCGAGTGTGGACGAGTGCCTGACTTCTTTTAGTTTCCATCACATCAACCCGGAAACTATACTTAAAACTTTTAAAGAGATCAGCGTAAAGAAAACTGAAGATTTGTGGGGAATATCAGTAGAAATATTAAAAAATATAATAAAAATCATTGCCCCATATTTAGCTGTAATATTTAATGAATGCGTAGATATTGGTCAATTCCAAATCTGATGAAATATAGCAAAGTTCTACCACTTTTCAAATCAGGTGATAGAAGTGACCCATCTAATTACAGACCAATATCCATTTTACCTGCCCTTAGTAAAATATATGAAAAAGTTATATTCCATCAATTATTGGGTCATTTAATCTAAACAAATTATTGCATAATAAACAATTTGGATTTACTAAAGGCAAATCTACTACTGATGCGGGAGTTGCACTCATCAAGCACATTTTTGATGCATGGCAAAATAAGCAAGATGCTGTAGGTATATTTTGTGACCTATCCAAAGCATTCGACTGCGTTAATCACCAAACATTATTAATGAAGCTACAGCATTACGGCCTCACAGATAGCTCTCTGAGCTTAGTACGGTCATACCTAAGTGATAGAATTCAAAAAGTCAATGTTAATGGAACTAACTCTTCTGGCGCCCTTTTACAGATGGGAGTGCCCCAGGGCTCGATATGGGGGCCCTTACTGTTTATTATATATGTAAATGACCTACCTTTACTTTACTAAAAACTTGTGTGACATAGTATTATTTGCAGGATGATACTTCTTTGATTTTCAAAACTAATAGACATAAAGATAACTTTGACGATGTAAATAATGCTCTTCACTCAAGTGCTACATTGGTTTACTGTAAATAATTTACTTCTCAATGCTAAAAAAAACTAAATGTGTCCAATTTACATTGCCCAACGTAAGACAGGTCAGCACTAGGATTAATATGAATAGTCAAAATGTTGAAGTAATTAATTCTACAGTATTTCTAGGCGTCACGTTAGACTCAAAATTACAGTGGGGTTCTCATATTGCAGCCCTGGCAGGGAGACTTAGTTCGGCTGCATATGCAGTCAAAAAAATAAGACATCTGACCGATATTGAAGCAGCCAGACTTGTGTATTTCAGCTATTTCCACAGCGTAGTCGTATGGTGTCTGCTGTTATGGGCTCTGCGGCTGAGATTCAAGCTATTTTTGTGCTACAGAAACGAGCTGTCAGGGCCATAATCACGGACTTAGGACCACGAGACTCGCTTAGAAAACTGTTCAAAGGAAATTAACATTTTAAAATTAGCATCCAGTATATCTTTGACTGTATTTGTAGGTTTATAAAAAAATTTAGAAAACTCCCTCGAAAATCCGACAAACCATAACCTAAATACTAGAAATAAACACAAGCTTGCTGTT
>JADPWL010002353.1:0-11477 GCA_019059595.1 Marasmia exigua | reverse complement strand
AACATACGGAAGCAATAATTAAACTCGCCATTTATATTTATTTCGTAAAAGTATATTTTTAATTAATATTAGGTATTTTTAACTAAATATTGAGAGTAAAAAAATAAACTAGGAAGCTTTCATTGTTAGTAATAGAAACTGAACCAATATTTTATTACTCTGCAGTACTACAACGCATGTACGATTTCACAGTACTCGTAGCTAGGAATTATTTGCTATAATAAAAAAAACCGGCCAAGTGCGAGTCGGGCTCGCGCACAAAGGGTTCCGTAGCAGCAAATATACATTATAAAGATTTTATATCATCGCGGATTTTTAAAGGTGTACAATACTGTAGTATATTTTTTGATCTATCTTATAAGGTTCAGCCATCGTTTTCAGTGTAAGCACAATAACTTAACCAAAATTACAGTTAAATCAACCTATCTCAAAAACTATAAGAGATACTTTGTTCAAACCAAAAATCGTTGAAAGAGTTAATTAGCATGCATCACCTCTATTTTTTTTAGAATTTTATACCCCGTAGTTATAAAAATAGAGGGGGGGGGGACATACTTTTTACGACTTTGAGAGCTGATATCTCAAAAACCGTTCACTTTAAGAAAAATGTTTTTTAGAAAACTTTATATCATTTTAAAAGACCTTTCCATTGATACCCCACACGGGTATGTACATCGAAAAAAAAAATTTCATCCCTCAGTTACATGTATGGGGGGCCCCACCCCCAATTCTTTTTTTTACTATTTAGTGTCATATTTTTGTAGCGGTTCATACAACACATATTCCCATCAAATTTCATCACTGTAGTACTTATAGTTTCCGAGTAAATCGGCTGTGACAGACGGACAGACGGACAGACGGACAGACGGACATGACGAAACTATAAGGGTTCCGTTTTTGCCATTTTGGCTACGGAACCCTAAAAACGTGTCCATATCACTCATCAAAGTTGAATATTTTTAATATAAAAAACTTTTTTATCATTTAGAAAAAAACAGATAGTGTTCTCTTTAAACTTTAAAGTTGGGTTTCAAATATAAATAAACGCCTTTCATATTGCAGTAGCCGAACATGGTCTAATAGTGGCCCCTATGTTATATTTACCATTTGCTACATACACTTTGGAAGCAATAAAGAATTTTGGTTTACGGAGTATTGTTGTACGATTTCATCTCCGTACGTAATTTTCTTAGTTTTAAATCACAACAGTTCACCAAGCCACTCATCGGCAGATTGAAGTCCTTCAGATCTGATTATTATAAGAGCCTTTGAAGTGTGTACTTCCTCGTCTTTGAGCGGCTTCGTTCGCTCCGTCGCAAATTAGCTTGCGCCTAATCGTAAATCTTTTAATCTCGTATTGTTCGGAATGCTTTGTTCGACGTTTAATTATGATGTTACTTACTTGGATGGTTTCTTCGATGGAGATTTTTCTTTGTTTGGATATAACGTCATTTTAAGTCATTTGACTATAGTTATCCAAAAACCGATATTGGTTACGGCGGCCAATCTCAACGATCAGCCACGTATTATTATAGTTTTCTTTTTTTTATGAAAAAGGAGGCAAACGAGCAAGCGTGTCTCTGATGGTAAGTGATTCCCGCTGCCTATGGACATCAGCCATACCAGAAGGAGTGGCATAGTGCTCAAGTCTGTGCGCACACACAAAGGTACTCTCTATTCTCTTACACTAGGTATTGTTTCGGTGCGGTCGGCCAGGACCTCTCCCTCCCTCCCAGTATAACGAGATCTATACTAGCGAGCGATGGGGCCTGGAAGGCCTTCGCTGCCTTCTGCGAGCACGTCATGGTAGCGAAGGAGGCGGCGGAGCGCGAGCGAGAGCGAAATCCCCTCGCAAGCGCGCTCCGAAGGGTGAGGAGGGGGAGGAGACGCCGAGCAGATGCGCGTCTCCCCCCTCTCCGCGAAGGGAGCCCGCTGGTGCGTGGTACGGGGGCACCAGCATTGCACAGGCTCCCTTTGCTGCCCGATAGGGACGGCTCAGTTCTCCCGGCTGTCCCTGTCCCCTCTCCAGGCACGTCCGGGGGAGGCACCGCCTAGTCCGCCCGGGGAATATCGTGGAGGGAGGCTTTGGCTGTATCACCATGATACTCCCCAATATGGGCGATGAGGGAGAACCGCAGGGGGTTTAGTGGGTATGCCTTTGCCTGGCTTCTCCTTGGGAGAAGCCCCCCGCCAAAGAAGAGCCCCACATAACCCGGCCACCCCCCGGTGGTCTGGTATGCATAAGGTAGTCGGCTCATCTCTTGAGCCGGCGGCATTCCCCCTGCGAAACCAAAAAAAAAAAAAGGTATTGTTTCGGTAGGATACTAATGACACGACTGAAGTGAGATCAGGAGCAGGACTAACTTCTTGACGTGCTTTCTGAGGCACGGGGTTACAAGATCGCCAACTTACACTGACACTGAGAATTTCTTTATAGAAAAACTCAGACACACATTTTTGGGCCAACAGGACCCGGGGATCGCACTCAAGCTTTAAAGTCCAACCCAAAAGCCAATGCGCCATCGAGGTAGACATTTAACTACGCAGACTTTCACATTCAAATATAACGGAATACGCGTGTTTTTTTTATTTGAAATCTTCTTTTTAAATCAAAGGGCATGGAAAAGCTTCGCAAAGATAACTTTTGCGGCAAACTAAATTCCACGCGACCATAACGATAATTCTATTGCCATGTGGGTGAAGCTATGGCGTGGAGCTAGTTTATTATAATATTTCATTCGTACCATAAGGGAAACTAAGTTACATTTTTTTTGGGTCTTCTTCGCCATTATTTATCATCCTAGCCCGAGTTTGAAGCTTAAATATTCCACCCAAACGGTTGTTTATGAGCCAAGTTCGGGTTGAAAAGATTCATTTTAAATTGACCTTTGGCAGTTTGGCTGTTTATTCCCTTTCACTTTATCGCGCTACTTTCACCTGAAGCGTGACGGACGTCATTTCCTGCGACAATCCTTCCTTTGTCTTCTTATTTAAGTAACAATCTTAGGGTTACGGTTTGTTCAAGATGTCATTACGTCGTTGACTGTTATTTGGGAACGAAATCTTTACTATTTATAGAGATAAACCCTACAACAGCGGCAATGCTTATAGGTAATCAGAAAACACCAAACGCTTGCGCGATGTAATCGACACCTAGCGTCATCTATTGGTAAAAGTGGAACTAATGTTCCTGAACAAAGAGAGGGCAGGCCGCTAGTCTTTATATCCATATATAAGAGTGGCTTTCCTATGGATATATTTACAAGTGAGCCACTCTTCGACTTAAATGGGCCGGTTTGACCGGAGCGATACCACGACTCAAAAAACGTTCATGAAGCAGCACCTGTGCAGTGTTTCTCCCATTTAGTGAGTGAGGGTACTGGATGCAAAATCTGGGCGTGGTTTCAAAGGTTATCACCGCACTTGTAACTCCACTCATGTTGGGTGTTCGTAGGCAGAGGTAATCGCTTTCCATCAAAATAATAATTTTGCTTCGTCTACTTCGAAGGGAACTGGACCACATACCAAGGCAAGCCCTAAATTGGAACCCCAAGGAAAACATAAACGTGGCCGCCCTAAACAAACCTGGTGACGGACTACCTATCACTGCAGAAGCGATGACCCTAGGACTAAATTGCAGCGAAGTAAAGCGCGAAGCTCAAGACCGTTTGAGATCGTGGAGCACTGTGGACGCCCTTTGCCCCACCTAGGGATATAGAACATTAAGTCACGTAAGTCAGACCAACACCTCGTCTTAGCGTGTAATTCCCAGTTGCTAAAGCTGTCGCTTCGGAGCCCGGTGATGCATACTCAGAATATAAGGGGCGTTCTACCCACTGCGCTGTCATCGCCCTATCTCATCTTTGTCTGCCAACTTCTTCTCTTCTTCAGCTTAGCGTGTATAGAACGATGTTTTAAAAATCCAGAGGTGCGTGCTCGGATTCGAACTGGGTCCCCTCGCATGGAAGGCGCGTTCTGACCAACTGAGCTACCATTATGTCGTCTGCCAAGTTGGCAAAATAGTATCGGCTATAATCCAAGCCCACCGAATTAGCAAACTGAAGTGGCAGTGGGCTGGTCATATTAGCCGCAGAACTGACAGCCGTTGGAGCCGTAAAGTCCTTGAGTGGAGACCGCGACTCGGTAAGCGTAGTGTAGGACGCCTTGCGACAAGATGGGATGATGACATTCGAAGGCTGGCTGGTGTGGGCTGGATGAGAGTGGCCGAAAATCGGGAGCAGTGGCGTGCATTAGGGGAGACCTATGTCCAGCTGTGGACGAGTGTGGGTTGCCGATGATGATGATGATGATGATGATGATAATCCAAGAGGATGAAAGGTCATCTAACAACCATTTTGGGTTAAGTAAATACACACACACAATTTTAAGTTAGGTCGGTAAGTATTTTACTAAGAATGCGATATATTCGGCGAAATGTAAGTTCGTTTATAATTAATAACAATGTAACTTAAACAGATTACAGTATCAAATTAACAACTACTTCATGTAGTTTGGATTACTTGTAGTTAACTACATGTAGTTATAATTACATGTAGTTAACTAATTTTAATCGTAGTTAGTAATCTGATTACAAAAATATAGTTAACTACGCCCTACTCTGGGCCGTGGTATTACTTCGGTCGAGCCGGCCCATTCATGCCGAAGCGTCCTCTGACACGGTTTTATTTTAGTTGCGTGTATACTCGTATCCGCGGAATTTCATTCGTGGCTCGGGCCTTAACATCCACACTGAACCCTTATTATCGAAGATTATCGATATTTCAATGGCACCCCTAAAAATTAATCGTATAATCACCTAGTTTCCGGTAAACCTTTCTCTTATTTGCGTCCCCGGCCATTAATCATGATGGGTGATCGCGCCTGAGAGTTAATAATAATTTTACAAAACCTGAAAGTATAGCATAAAGATAACCAGTAGCATAGATATTTTTAGTACCTGTAGTAAAACGTCCGATGGTTTTTCTATTTAATAGCGTGGACTAATTAGGTAGCAGACGCTTTAGATGATCACTATGACATGTCCTGTTTTGAATGAGGTATGAAAATAGTTCTTCTTTCAGTCACTACTTTTCCGCTCTCCATCATATAACTGATACCGATGTTATGTCACATGAGGATATACTGGTGTCCCAACACGTATCCCCAGGGATGAGGGCGGAGCGGTAGCCCGCGTCGCAAGCCGGGACTCCTGCGCATGCCCGTCAATCGCACGGTGCACGCCGATAACGCACCGACTGTTCGCGCACTTTGTCTGATTGGCGACATACTCACTTAGTATAGTCACATTGACATCTTTGCTGATAGTGTTAGACACATATGCGCAGATGCTCTGAAATACCTCGATTCTCATAATTATTTTTGACATCTTTGTATTTTTTGACTTTTTTTCATTTTTGAATTGTTTATATTTGTGACATTTAATATTGCATTTATGACATGTAATTTCTATTTTTGACATTGGCAATAATTTAATTACCTGTTTCTGTATTGTGGACATGTTTTTCTAATTTAATTAATTTTGTATTATTATTATTAATGTGAATTATTCTGCTGTATGTAATTATGTATGATGCCTTTTTGGGGTGTTGGAATTTACCTATTCTGTTAACTGACATGTAAATGATTAAATAAATAAATAAATGATAAATAAATGGCAAGCAGCGATGTGAACGTGCTCCGGCATTGATAATGTTTAAGAGCAGCGATTACCCTTTACCATGAGATAGGGCGAATGCTCATCTGCCTATTTTTCCCAATAAAAAAAGTCATGATGGTAAGTGACAGTCGCAACAGTGACAAGTGCTGCGCTGCCCACCTTTGATCTCTTTGTTGGGTCTCTGATGGCTTGCTTAGTGTAAAGATTCAAATTCACCTCTACAGGTGCAGCCTGCATGGGTAAATTAAAGAATTTTTAAAACCGGGGCGTGTAAAAAATCCTCAAGAATGTACTGTTCGACTAAGGTTCTATTTCAACAGCTTCAAATTGACATTCTGACATATCGCGTTCAAAAATAATCGATAGTATACCATCTGCACTCTGAGCTCGACATCAAAGGCGATGCTGGAAGCTCTACCAGTCATGGCTTTAAACCACAACTCATTTCGACATATCGCGTTCAAAAATCACCTTATTTAAAAAAAATAGAATAGGCAAGCCAGACATTTGGCCACAACCTCATCTGATGATAAGTGATGACGTGGCCGAGGATGGATCATGTCTGTTGGCGACGGCCACAACCATCCTTTTTTATATTGTCTATGTCTTTTATATCTCTTTTACTTTTGATACTATCTTCTATTGTCTATTAAAACAGTTGCTTTAGTGAGTTGTTGTCTAATATATTGTGTGTGTGAAAAATAAGTGGTTTCATTTAATTGGCGTGCTTTAGGGACTCTAAGCTAGGGACAATAAGCGTGATCAACATTGTGGTGTCAGAAGTGGGATACGAACCCACGCCCACAAAAGTGGACTGCGAGCTGAACGCAGGGCTCAGCGTACCCTTTCGCGATCATGCCCTCTACGTTTGCACGATATGCGTCCTTATAAGCCTGATCTTTGTTCATTTTAACTTCTAAAGATAGAAAGCGCTTTCGTGCCAACGGTAAGCTGTCGGGTACCTCCTTAATATTCGGCTTCCATAATAAGCCCGTCTCAAATCTACCAGTTGGTAGCCGGCGAGTAGTTCTGTCGAGAGTTTCGATCGCAAGTTTGTCGTCTTCCCTCAAAAAATCCCTCGCTTTGATCCCAATGGAGTCAATGCGGAAGTATTCCTTGAGCTGGACGTCAAGCGAGTCTGTGTTGTCCACCGCATGATTTACAAACTCTACCGGTGAGCTCGCGCTTCTTATAGAGCCAAACGCTACCCAGCCAAACGCCGTTAAGGCTGCTACGGGTTGGTTTTTAGAGCCCTTTCGGATACAACGAGGTGCCGACAGCTCCCAGTTGTCGATACCAACTAAAAGCATAGGCTTTGCTTCTTTGTACGTGAGAAATTCCGTCAAGTCGGACAGATGAGACGCGGAAGAAATGTCGCTAACCTTAACCGATTGGGAAACTAACCCCAAATTAGGAATCGCTCGAACATTTTGCAGAAGATATGTCTCCGAACTGTGGCGGCCTTTCACATGAATATCCACAAAGCTCACGTCTGACTGCCTAGACATTCCGCCTACTCCGTCAACTCGTATTAGACCCTGTCTTTTATTGTAAATAATAACCAAAAATAATAACTTTACTCAAATAAATATATTTCTAGTAATTTTCTAGTGTTTACATTTTGACACTTATCAACACACACAAACGATAATGATATTCCATGACACCTCGATTTTCAAAATAAAAAACACTTCTAATACCGACGGAGGTTTACGCCTCCTAAGGAGTCGGTAACAATGCTCCCTCCCGGTACACATGCTACAGGGGTTGCCGACTCACTAGCACCACTAATTTATTGACAGGCCTACGCAAGATGCCCCCTTTGGTTGCGATTTCTACAGAACGAATACACCCGTCACGACCCGGCGTGGTACCTGTAACCCTACCCCTAGGCCAAATACTCCGAGGTGAGTTCGGATCCACAACCAAAACAATATCCCCCAATTTGATTGAGCTACCTGCACCCGATGTCCACCGGTGGCGTATCTGCAACCTGGGCAGATACTCACGCAACCAACGCGACCAAAATTTATCCGCTAAGCGCTGACTTACTCGCCACTGTTTCCTAAGGCACAGATCATCATCACTAAACTTGCCATGAGTTGGCAGTGTATTGGACGCCCCAATCAAAAAATGGTTAGGCGTAAGTGCCTCCTCATCATCTATATCCAAAGAGACGTGAGTCAAGGGCCTACTATTCACAATATTTTCTGCTTCAGTCAACAATGTATGTAAAACTTCTTCCTTTGGAGATAAAGATAGTAACGTAGAAGAGAGAGCTGTCTTAATTGACCTCACTAACCTCTCCCTAACACCTCCCATGTGAGCTGCGTCAGGAGGATTGAACGTCCATTTAACTCCAAGGTCATTCACTCTTTGAGACATGTCACTCGCTGAAAACAAGGAACCAACTGCGTTCCGTAGCTCTTTGTCTGCGGCTCTGAAATTTGTCCCATTGTCTGCGTGGATTTGATATGGAAATCCACGTCTGGCTGCCATCCTACGGATAGCCAAAATGGTCGAGTCTGCTGACAAGGAGGGTACCACTTCAATATGTACGGAACACGTAGTAAAGCACGTAAATATAACTCCCCACCGTTTTTCATGACGGTGACCAACGGTAACAGTTATTGGACCAAACAGATCTATTCCACAGTATGTATATGGCCGACACTTGTGGTTAAGCCTAAATTCAGGAAAAGCAGCCATCATTGGCTGAGCGGGTTGGCTTCTCTTCGCTCTGCATGTCACACAACCGTGTATCATACTCTTTAGGGTCGTCCTAAGCCGCAGAATGTAATCTGTAAATCCATAATACCGCGGAATCGAAAACTGACCCAATGTCTTTAGTTCTTGAAGCCAACTGCACCACTGCTGTGAGGTCACGTCATCAATACTTTCGTCCCAATTATGCTTTCGTAACCATAGACCTCCACCTGATTGGTGTATCATAGTAACATCCTTCACTAGCTGGGTCATCTCCTCCTCACTGTCAACTGAGTCAAGGTAATCATCAACATGATGGCGTTCTTTGATCGCTTCAACGGCGCGATGGTGTGACGAGGCCTATTGTTCAGCATTACGTCTCATAATGTAGGTGGCAGTACAGGGTGAAGATTTTGCGCCAAATATCATAGAAGTCATGCGATAGATGCGCGGTGAACTCTGTCTGTCCATTCCGCGCCACAAGAAACACTGAGCATTCTGATCCTCCTTGATGATTTTTACCTGCATAAACATTTCTCGTATATCACCTGTAGCTGCTACTGCTCCCTCTCTGAAACGTAATAAAATTCCTAAGAGCGAATTTAAAAGGTCTGGACCAGCTAAAGGTTCAGTATTTAGAGATACACCTTTAGTTTCTGCCTTTGCATCGTGAACTAGGCGTAATTTTCCAGGTTTATTGGGATTTCGCACCCCGAAGTGTGGGAGAAACCAAACTCTTCCTTGCGGCGCCTCTTGAACCTGTTCAGCGTAGTCTTTTTCTAACGTGTTCTCGATCTGTTTTGTATAATCAATTGCAAAATTAGGATCAGAGTCTATCATTTTTTCAATAATTCGCAGGCGGTGTTCAGCACTCCGACGATTATTTGGAAACTCCACTTTATCTGTTCGCCACAGTAAACCTGTCTCACACCTGTCATTTATTTTCTTGGACTTAGTGTCTAAAATACATAACGCGCGACGTTCATCTGGGGATAACCTCCGGTTTCCATTATGTTTTATCCCAATACTATCCAGTTCAAAGTATCCACGTATAAGGTCACGAAGTTTGTCGTCTGTATCACGTAAATGGCACGAAAAATCAAATTGTGTTTCTGTTATGGAAGACGAAAAACCGTGAAGTACCCATCCCAGCAGTGTGCGGGATGCGACAGGCTCGTTTTTCCTTCCCTCTCTTATTTCACGGCTGACGATAAGGTGCCAATTGTCTTGCCCAATTAAAATTGACGGTTTCCCAATAAATTCATTCAAGGGGATTCCCTTTAAGCGTCCAAAGACAGTGACCAACGACCTTTAGAACGAACTCTGGAACCCAGTGATCATTATAATATGATTAATTTAACTAACTGCGTACAGAAAGCTTTGACCGTTGCACAAAATAACAATGAAATACCGTTGGCACGAAAGCGCTTTCTATCTTTAGAAGTTAAAATGAACAAAGATCAGGCTTATAAGGACGCATATCGTGCAAACGTAGAGGGCATGATCGCGAAAGGGTACGCTGAGCCCTGCGTCGAGGATCCCAAGGGAGAGGTCACTTGGTACCTCCCGCATTTTGGCGTCGTGCATCCACAGAAGCGCAAGCTTCGAGTCGTTCATGATGCCGCCGCCACATGCTCAGGGGTCAGTCTAAATTCCATGCTCTTACCGGGACCTGATATTCTGCAACCTTTACTCGCTATTTTGATGCGTTTCCGTGAGGGTCGAGTGGCCATGAACGCAGACATAAGGGAAATGTTCCCGCAAACCAAAATTAGACTTGAGGATCGTGACGCCCAAAGATTCTTGTGGCGCGATGACCCGGCGCAGCCTATGGTCATATACAGAATGTCGTCGATGATGTTCGGTGCCGCATCGAGCCCCTTTACTGCGCTTTACCTGAAAAATCGCAACGCGGAGGAGCACCGATCTCGATTCCCAGCTGCTGCGGATGCCATAGTGTCAGACCATTATATGGATGACTTTTTGGGCAGCGTTGATTCGCCTGAAGCGGCAGCTAAGCTAGCCTCCGACATAGTACACGTTCATGCAGGAGCCGGTCTTGACATGAGAGCCTGGGTATCGAACTCGAAGGAAGCTCTCTCCATGTTGCCCGCAGATATTTGCATACCCGACGCGACGGACGTAAATGTTCGAATCTTAGGCGTGGCTTGGAACGTCACCGACGACACTCTTGCGTTTTCTAGGTCCAATATGCCTGACTTACCTCCAAAACTCACCAAACGTGCCGTTTTGTCACATTTGATGAAAGTTTATGACCCTTTAGGGTTCCTTACGCCTATTATAATGCGAGGGCGCGTGATTTTCCAAAAAACTTGGAGACTAGGCTACGGCTGGGACGAGGAATTATCTGCCTCTTTAGTTGCCCAATGGCGCTCATGGTTTGGTGACTTATCTAAATTGCTATGTGGATCCATTCCTCGTCACTACTTTTCCCACTCTTCGTTCACTGACTGTCAGCTGCATATTTTCGCGGACGCGAGCGAACTGGCATATGGTTGCGTAGCTTACTGGCGCTTCGAGTGTGGCGATGGGGTCGTGAGGCTAGCCTTAGTAGCTGGCAAAGCGCGACTAGCTCCATTAAAACTGTCGTCCATTCCACGGTTAGAATTGCAGGCAGCTCTTTTGGCAGCGCGCTTTGCTTCCTACATAATAGAAGCGCACAGGCGAAAGCCCTCTAAAGTTTTTTACTGGTCTGATAGTCTCACGGTCTTGAAATGGCTAAGGAGCGATGCTCGCTCTTTTAAACCATTTGTCGCTCATCGCGTTAGCGAAATCACGGAGCTGACCAACGTTTCTGACTGGAGGTACGTTCCAACGGCAATGAACGTCGCAGATGACGCTACGAGGTTCAATCATAAATTCCAAATTGACTCCAGGTGGTTTTCCGGACCTAGTTTCTTGACTTTAGCTGTAACCGATTGGCCGGTGGAGCCAGTTAACTCAACTTTGGTTCCCGAAGAGATGAAACGTTCTCTGGTGGAAATGGTGGCACTAACCACCGCTCGCGAATTGCCTAGCCCGGTGGTTCCAGACACCACCCGGTTTAGCCGTTGGCTTCGCCTGCTTCGTAGCC
>JADPWL010002348.1:0-11261 GCA_019059595.1 Marasmia exigua | reverse complement strand
CTGGGGAGGGACGTGTAGGGAGATTTCTCAGTCAGATTCTCATGTCTCCTCCCCACTCTGGCGCAGACGGGAGAACCCCTGAGGTTTTAGTCGGTAAACCGCTAGCAGTAATAGTGTTCTGTATGGTAAACCTCTGCCGAGGGAGTCCGACATAACCCGTCCGCCCCCTTTCGAACGGGTACGCATTTTTTTTTTTATAGAAAGTCCACTCATGATGATCTCACTCCGCCTGATGGTAAGCATATATGAGGCTGACAGGCACAAAAGAAGTAACAAAGTACCCATTGTGTCTGCCATCCTCACCCTAATGACCTGCTGAGATGCCGTTTTACGCCCCGCCTAAAAGACCCCATTTCCTCATTCATTTCAAGAAGCATTTCCTCAGGGTTAAGAAAATAAAGCGCACTACATCTACTCTCGTTTCTGTACAATCTGATTCGAGTGGGTACATTTCGTCAGAATTTATGGCAAGTGAAACGAGCGTCGATTGGTGGGCGGTTCCCACTTCCCAGCATGACGTCAAGCTCGCTTTGATGCAAGATAAGATTATGATACCTAAACCAATATACCTATTGGTTATACCATCCCATCTCCTGTCGAAAACGGACTGATGATTTGAGAAAAACCACCTTTATAAGATAGATAAGGATTTCCCAAAACTCCAGAACTGGGATGGTTGGCGACTACCAACTAATTCACACCAGATATCTTTCTCATATATAGTCAGTCCATCTCGCGCTTTGTACGCAATCGGAATATTCAGCAAGAAGGGATGTATCTTTTTATGCCATAGGTGGCAGACGATCTCATAGTAAGCGATTGCCGCCTCCTATAGACACCCGCGACACCAGTGGAGTCACCGAGCCCGATTGGGCCTCCGGTACCCTCACTCACGCAGCGAAACACAACACAGTGCTGCTTCACGCCGGTTTTCTGTGAGGCCGTGGTTTACTGCGGTTGAGCCGGCCCATTCATGCCAAAGCGTGGCTCTCCCACGGTCGATGAAGGGTTCGCCTGCATTCTCGATGGTAGAATAGGAATGGTGGGATGAGGTCATGTAGCTCAACAGCACGCACTCAAAAAACCGACAGGCAAGCTACTTTGCGTCGATGTACTGGAATGTGAATCTAGTTTCTTGTGAAGATAATTATGACCAGTCCGCCTCTATTTCAGCGTGCTGGTGTGCTGATGTCCATAATGTCCAATATATTAGAATTTTGATGATGATTCTGAACTATCTACTATTCTGTACAATGCCATTGGAGCATTTCCGTTCTTCCACTACTCCACCAGGCAGACCCTCAATCGACACCGGTACATGGTAGAAATACCAAAAGTTCTCACAAAGAGGTTTGAATCCTGTTTCCTTATTCGTACTGCGAAACAGTGGAATCAGCTGCCTGAGGAGGTGTTCCCTAGAGGCTACATTTTGGGTGTTTTCAAAGCGCGAGTGAATAGGTATCTTTTAAGTAATCGTTCTACATTATAGACCATATTATCATTTACCATCAGGTGAAATATGGTCAAACGCTTACCTATCTACAGTAAAAAAAAATCATTTCAGAGTGCAGGGATAGCTTTAGCGGCTTACGAGTCGACCTGGACATCATGGCCTCTGGACATGCAGAAGGATTTGCTCCTGGTCATCACAGCTGCACAGAAAGACTTCTCGTTAAGCGCTGGGGGCATGGCTAAGATGTCCATGGAAACATTTGCCTTGGTTAGTGAAGAGTCATATTTATGTGTGTGCTTCTAACATCAGCTTGACGATGAGGGAAAACATCGTGAGGAAACTGCACGTTTCAGATAGTTTCTGAAACGTGTAAACATGATTAGTAGTTGGTGGTTGGTCTGGTTTTTTTTTTATATGAGTGATGGCAGACGAGCAGACGGATCACCTGATGGTAAGCAACTCCGCTGCCTATGGACACCCGCAACACCAGTGGAGTCACAATTGCTCTACCAACCTCACACGGCGAAACACAGCGCAGACGCCGCTTCACGCCGGTCTTCTGTGAGGCAGTATCACTCCGGTCGAGCCGGCCCATTCATGCCTAAGCGTGGCTCTCCCACAACTGATTCTCATTTGGTTCTCCTGTTAAAGGGTTGCGAAGGTCAGACGGCAGTCGCTTCATTGTCATTACCAGATTCTATGTTAGTGTGTGTTTGTCTGTACGTACAGACAGTATAAACTTTATTCATTGGGAGATTCGCCAACATTAAAATGTGTTAACCGCATCGCCGACATATTGTGACAGATGACAGCTAACTTTTTCTAGCGCTAATTTAGGTTTTTTTATGTGATAGGTGGCAGATGAGCAGACGGATCACCTGATAATAAGCAATTGGCGCCGCCTATGGACACCCGCGACACCAGTGGAGTCACAAGTGCGCTGCCAACCTTTTAAAACTCCTTTTCCCCAGATTGGGCCTCGGGTACCCCCACTCACGCAGTGAAACACGGCACGGCGAAGTGCTGCTTCACGCTGGTTTTTTTGGAGGCCGTGGTATATCACTTTGGTCGAGTCGGCCCATTCATGCCGAAGCGTGGTTCTCCCACGGTCATAATAGTGTTAACGTTTAGGCCAGTATTAAAGAGGTCAGAATCACAATGTAGAAATTATCCGATACTGGAAACCTTATCCGCGAATGTATTCATCGTTTATCCGTTCTGATCTCAATAAATACTTTTAAAATATACTCGCGTAAGTTTTCCAGGAAGTTTTGAGCTTACCCTCAGCCAGTACCCAGTATTGGTTGCCAAGTTGTCCCGACACTGCCGTGCAATCAAACTTGCTCGCGTCCCAGGACAGGGTTATCAACATTAGCATTAAACAAAGTGAATTGTAATATATGAATGAATAAATGAAAAACTTTATTTCAGACCACAGAGTCCATATAGGTGTTAGTAAACTTACAAACTATGTTAGCATGAGAGTAAAAATCACCTCAAAAGCTTGTTGAGAAGGCACTACTTATCCTTGTGTCCTTGAGCCTCTTAGACTTAAATTAGCTTGTAAATAGGTTAAGTTAAATATAATATAGATATATTGCATGTTATGTATGTGTTGTTGTTATTAACTTAAGGATATATTTAAGAAAAATAATGTAAACTCATGTACAGTCAGCATCAAAAGTAGCTTAACACTTTAGTACCATGTCAAGTAACTGTTCAGCCTATTATTGTCAGTTTCTAAGGGGTACGTAAAAATGTTACTTCGACATGGTACTAAAGTGTTAAGCTACTTTGGATGCTGACCGTACGAGAGCTACTGCCGACAAACTGTCTCACAGTTTGGCAGAAAAAATTAAAATTATTGTTCTTTGTTATATGAAAATAAATAAAAAAAAATGTATTATTTATTAATAAAAAATTAAACAAAGATAGGTGGAAGTCGGCACACATCTACCCGCCTCTTATGGCGTGTAAGCCGATCCAGCGTTTAAGCATGGGCGAGTCTCACCTATTCGCTAGCGCGCCCAGGATACTGTTCGGGCTGCCACGGATACGACTCAGAAGCGAGGCGCACCTCTTTCGGATTATCGTGTGGAAGCCGTCAATATGCGCCTCTGCAAACATAGCCGAAGCGCTGCAAAACCTAAATAAAAAAAATATATAATAATAATATGCGCATACGGTAATCTCAGCGTATATTCCAGGTTGCGTCCAACGCTGTCGATTTGGAGCCCAGGGTATGCTTAGACCATTAATTCAGGATTAGGGAAGTCTAAAATTTTAAACTTTCGCATTGCATTAAAGAAATAATTAATGTTAACGGGACAAAACGCGGTTATTTTTATGTCCAAGTACATACTCGCATCTACTCACAGCTTGACGTTTCGACCGCGTTACAACGGTATGAAAAAATGTTTTGTCCAACGCGTACGAGAAAAATTGATTCACGCCAAAAGCGACCACTTTTGGCGTGAATCAATTTTTCGCGTACAAAAACGGACCCAACATTTGTCCATGGTTATTTAATAAATAGTATAGGGTTTGCTGAGAGGTTCTTACCCTAATACCTATTGTTTAAAATAGGTCCGGTTTAGTAGCTAAAAATTAAAATCGATTGGCGTCTCTAGTGTGCCCTACCCGTCACCTTAACCCTTAACTAGGCAACTAGACATGTTTTATTTCATTGGTTTTGAATCTTATCTCATCTGGACAAAGTTCAAAATCTGATGATCCCGTATGGTCAACTGCCTCGTTAAACGGTTATATAGATCGGTTATTTGCCAACCCTAGTGCAAGATGGCGGGTATTAAGGGTTTAGCCAAAATGGCGGCCGGATAACCGATAGTTATGGCGAGTGAGAATGACTTGTGCGAGTTCGCAATATTGTACGGGCGGCATGGTGTGGCGGAGTTAGAAACTTGCAACTTCTCGTGATTTTATTAACAAAGTTATAACCAAGTGCGTTTCAGTTCTATTGCTGAACGTAGGTTCCCATTTTGATAATAATTGCCCGAGGTTATGAATCTAACGGCAAACATCCGTTTCAAAGTGGAAAACATTCGTACACGAACTGAAAAATTTGGCAGTTCCAATATCCGCCGCACTATCAAGAAATGGAACTCTTTGCCGGTGCATGTATTTCCTCCTTCTTACAATAAGGATTATTTCTAACGAAGCGTGAAGAAGAATCTCGCGGGCCAGTATGGCGGTGCCAACGGAGGTGATGTCTTGACATCATCATCATCATCAGCCTATCGCAATCCACTGCTGGACGTAGGCCTCTCCAATTGTTCGCCACCGTGATCTATCTATGGCTTCTCGTGTCCAGCTCTTGCCAGCTATCCATCCGCTCTAGAACTCGTTTACCCCATCGGTTGTCGGTTCTGCGGCTAATATGGCCAGCCCACTGCCACTTAAGCTTGCTAATCCGGCGAGCAATGTCGATGACTTTGGTTCTCTGCCGGATCACCTTGATCGGTGATGCCTTGACTTCGCTTTCGTTGTAATTGCAACAGGGGCTCTTCTCCTCTACCACCAGGGTAAGGAGAGCCAATATACTGAGCCACTAAATAAAAAAAAAAACAATAATATAAGACGTTTGAAATGGCAGTCGTCCCGTTGTCTCATCAATATCCCGGTAGCCAGTCCAGCAATATTTCCCCCATAGACATGGTTTAGTTCTAATCTTATCTACAATAGTCCTTGCGACGGGCACTGACTTTGGTTGTATGTCCTCAATACTGCAGACCAAGTCAGTATCCGCTAGTTGTACCTACACATCGCTACTTTTAATTATTGTGTCTCAAACGGGCTCTTCGTGTTCGATCTGTATCCCCACGTACGCCTTCCAAAAGGACCGTGACTTTCCGCAGGAGAGATACATAATAATCAATTCGGGTTCCAACAGGGCTTGTCCACTGAGGTAGCTGTTCTGTGTGTCAAACACGCTGTCCCTTACTACGTCAAGCGTAGTACACCAGTGGTTGCTTGTTTTTTGGACCTTTCAAAGCGTTCGATCTGGTTTCTTACGGTTTACTCTTTTAAGTATTGGGATGGATGTATGTCTGACCCATACAGGTTGGAGTGTGGGGTGAGGCAGGGAGGGTTGAGCTCACCAACGCTCTTCAACATTTACGTAAACGAGCTGATAGAGGAGCTCAGCAGCGCCAGGGCCGGTTGTTATATTGATGGCATCTGTGTAAATACGTCTACGCAGATGATATAATATAATATAATTCTCACAACATCTCATACGTTGACCTGATTCCATACTAAGTAGCTTAAGCACTTGTGTTACAGATATCAGACAACAGAGGAACACAAATATATACTTAAATACATATATTACACCCAGACACTAATTATGAATTATGGGATGATATGGTGTTGCTGAGTGCGTCCGTATGCGGACTAAGTAAACTCATGGCTATATGTGAGACATACGCTCAGTCACATGGTTTGGCATATAACGTCTAATCCAGGGTCTTTGAGGAAAAATACGGGTCTAACTTGTTGCCGAGCGTGTACCTCAATTGTTGCAACAGCAGGTAAACAAGTTTAAGTACCTAGGTCATGTACTGACTCCTGACCTTAAAGATGCATACGAATCACTTGAAGGTAAGTGATCACCGTCGCCCATTCACACCTGTAACACTTTGCAGTTAAGTCCTTCTTAACAAATTATTCTACCCATTCTTAATAACTTTCTCTACCATCCGAAGACTGTCGAAAAAATTTTAGGTGCATTATTTACTTAAGAATAAATTGCAAAAAAATACTATACCCAAAAAAAATCAACTTTCTCAAGTTTGAAATTTGCTAAAAAAAAATATCGAGATTTCTTAGAAAAGTCAGTCCCGTTCAGGCAAGGCAATCATTTTTGAGCGCTGAAAAACTTTTCAGACGGAAAAGTTTTTATAAATATAGTTTTGAAGGATAGAACTGTTCACTGAATAATACACTCAGTATATTTTCCTTATCTATACAATTCTCGGAATACGGAGCCGGATAAATACGGAGCCGAAACGTGGACACTTACGGTACGGCTGGTGCACAAGTTAACGGTCACTCAGCGGGCTATGGAACGAGCAATGCTCGGCGTCTCTTTCCCAGATCGAATCCGAAATGAGGTGATCCGGCAGAGAACCAAAGTCATCGACATTGCTTACCGGATTAGCAAGCTTAAGTGGCAGTGAGGTTGGCCGTATTAGCCGCAGAACCGACCACCGATGGGGTAAACGAGTTCTAGAGTGGAGACCGCTTCTTGGCAAACGTAATGTAGGGCGCCCTCTGGCTAGGTGGAGGGACGATCTGCGCAGGATGGCTGGCAAGAGCTGGATGCGAGAAGCCATGAATAGATCACGGTGGCGAACAATTGGAGAGGCTATACGTCCAGCAGTGGACTGCGATAAGCTGATGATCATGATGATACAATTCTCTCTCACCTAGCGTGTAATTCTCAGTTGCGTCCAAAGCTGTCGCTCTGGAGCCTGGGGTACGCTTGGACTATGATTCTTGATTTGGGAAGTCTGGTGATCTAAATGAAGCGACTGCCGTCTGACCTTCGCAACCCTATTACAGGGGATCCAGACCAACTGAATCTTGGTTACACGTTTTTAGAAACAATTCGAAACGTGCAGATTTCCTCTCGATGTTTTATTTAAATGGTTAGCTCAGCGGTGAGGGATCACCGCCGAGATAATGGTAGATGTACACATAGATTCGATAAATCCAGCGGTGCATGCTCGGATTCGAACCCGGTCCCCCGTATGGTAGGTGCTTTCTAAACCAATGAGCTACCATCAATATACGATTACTTGGCCAGAATGAGTAAGGCCTTATTCATTGTCTATTCTAAACAGTAGCACCCTGTTAATAGAGTGAATAATGGCAAATTTGGTAGAATATCCTAACTATTCAAGTAAATTTTCATTCTAGACCTAAATTTATGTCGTACGATAAACATTTGTACCTGTTCAGTATCTGGGTGTTAAAATATATATTTCAGTATAATTAAGGATGGATGACGACATTGATTCTTGAGAGTACAGACAGCCACATAATATTAGAGGGCCTAATTTAAAGCAGACGTTATGTTACGACCGAATCGGAGTTTCCCTCTCTTTCACACGCGCCATGTCTCTCCTTTGTTTGGATGCGACAGATCTCGATCGTTACGGCGCGGCTTTCAATTGAGGCACGTTACGAATATGTGTCTTTACTCAATTGATATTAAACCAAAATGCTTTTACATTAACGCGACGGGTCGTTATGCCAATTGAAATATATTGTTAGATACTAAACCTACAATTTCGGAGGTGCAGTCTGTAAGAAACATTTTTTTTTCCAAATTTCATAAAAAAAAAAAACGAAAAAAAAAAAAACTCGAAATTTAAATTACGCTAAAAACGACCGTTTTTAGCGGTAATTCAAATTTCGAGTACAAAAGCAGATCCAAAAGTTAAGTATATGTATTAAATAAATAGTATAAGTGTTTTCCGAGAGGCTGCAGCTTCGATATTGTTAAAAAGATATCCAGTTTAGTTGCTAACAATTTAAATCAATTAGCGTCGCTAGTGTGCCCTACCCATCATCTTAAGTTTCTAGTTATTAAAATATTTCTCTGTCTGTTTTCAGGCTCTGTACAACGGGTACTCTATATTTGCTGTGCTTCGAGATATGGTTGATTAAATATTGAACGGATTCAAGGAGAAAAACGTCTGCGAAAACTCTTTTTACTTTTTAAGGTTCCGTAGCCAAATGGCAAAAAACGGAACCCTTAGAGAAAATTTTGGGGCGTCCCCATACTTAGCACAGAAGCTCATTTTTTTTATCAAACCCACACGTGTGGAGTATCTGTGGATAGGTCTTTAAAAAGGATGTTGAGGTTTCTGATGTATTTTTTTTCTAAACTTAATACTTTGCGCAAGAGACGCTCCCAAAGTGGTAAAATGTATCCCCCCACTATAACTTCTATAATAAAAGAATTATAAAACTAAAAAAAAATATATTATGATAAACATTATCACAAAAACTAACAACGAAAATTGGTTTTAACTTGGTCATGTAAGTAGTTATTTTTAAGATGTTATAAACCGTAAACCGCAATTTACTTGCTACTACGGAACCCTTCATGGGCGAGTCCGACTCGCACTTGGCCGGATTATGAGGATTGTTGTATCTTTTCATTTCATTTTCATTTTTCATTTAGGTATTCAAAATCCACAGCTTTTAAAAGTAAATTTCCGAATATGATTGCGTAAAGCTTACAGCAAGTAACGGATTTTATATATGCATGTGGGATTGTGATCTTAATAATACCTTTTACTTTTCTTCAGTTACTGCTTTATTTTAAACTTTTGCGTACACTCGTTTTCACCGCCTTTACAGAACTCGCCATCTTCCTACGTCACACCGGTGACGTGTTCTATCTCTTTCATACATCATGATCACTTTACTCACTCACTCGTCTACGTCATTCTTTCTGTACCTTTCACACGTAAGTATCTCATTCTTACCTACGTTCCGTTTTCCACATACATTTCAAAAACTTATACGGATTTTATATGTACATTTATCTTTTCAAAACTGTCTCTTGTTTCTTTACTTGGCTTATAAAGATTTCGAATTTTTGTTCTCTTATTTTTATTCCTTTCCAATCGAAACCAGAACGATGATACTTATTGCGTATAAAACTGCTTTTCTCCTCCGGCACAATTACCGTCAGAATCCGTGTAAGAAAGAAGTAGTCAGATGGTACCCTAGCTATTATAATAATTCCATAAAAAACAAAACTTGTCAAAAAATTAACTTGGAATATTTGACTCGGCCATTGCATGAAAACACAACCGATTGCCAAGTTAATAACCGACTTGGTAACATATATCTCACAACTTTTCACAGTAGAACAAGTGAGTGCGAGACTTGGATTTTTTGACAAGTTTTGTTCCTTATGGGATATCATTTATTATTGTAGTCCACATACTTTTTTCTTTCCGGTACCTTCACTTTCAACTGTAAACGTAACTTTGTAATCCTATACATTTATATGAGATTACAAAGTTATTCATGCAGTTGGTGTATTTAGAAGACTGGACCGACATTACAAAATAAAACTATTTTTTCCATGATTAAGGCACTGAATTCTATTTGTATTCTAAATTTGAACCTCTATGTCTGCTAGAAGTTTGTTGGACTTATGATGATCGTTGAGTCAGTGAGAGAGTGACAAAAATTCAGAAACTTTAACAAGTTGTCATTCTTAAACTAATTGTTTAAATTGACTGAAATGTTAAATATATTGTGTTTATACAATGCCTGATTAGTTACTCAAAATTCAGGCTTCTTGTTTTATCCACACCGAAATTATAGGGGTGTCAAAAATTGCCTGAATTGCTTCGAGGAAATGATGGTACGGCCGTGCCGCTTTTTTTGCTCGACTTGGCGGGGGCACTGCCGTGCCCCCAGATAATTCCTCCAACCGATTTCAGCTTAGACGGCTAGGCTCGGCTATCAGCTACTTACGAAGGATATATTGTAGTGTAAAAGTGTGTGCGTAAATACAAGTGTACTCTCTTTTCCCTTACCCACCTAATCCGATGGGACACTAGTGTGACACGACCGAAGAGGCTTTCCGAGGCACGGGGGTACAAGACTGCCAACATCCAGACTCCGTACTGACACTAAGAATTTCTTACCGAAACTTAACTTAATTTTTGGCCCGACCCGGGGACCGAACCCGGGATCTCTTGCGCACTCGCTTTAAAGCCCGACACACTACCCACTGCGCCACCGAGGCACCCTACCTATTATGACAAGGTACTAAAGTGTACATTTCTTTGCAGCTGACCGTACCTCACCCAACTAGGGCATTTAATATTATAAGAGCATTAATACTTGAATAGGGTCCTTTCTTCTGAGCCTAAACCCAGGTCAGACCATATATAGTAGATGAAATCTCCAAATAGTATTTACGCGACATTGAGCTCTGAGAATGAGGGAATGTATCAACGTTTCTATGCCAAAGAGTAATGAGAACAGTAGAGTAACTTTCATCATCATCATTTCGCCAAATGGTGTATCTCATCATCATCATCATCATCATCAGCAACCCACACTCGTCCACTGCTGGACATAGGTCTCCCCTAATGCACGCCACTGCTCCCGATTTTCGGCCACTCTCATCCAGCCCACACCAGCCAGCCTTCGAATGTCATCATCCCATCTTGTCGCAGGGCGTCCTACACTACGCTTACCGAGTCGCGGTCTCCACTCAAGGACTTTACGGCTCCAACGGCTGTCAGTTCTGCGGCTAATATGACCAGCCCATTGCCACTTCAGTTTGCTAATGGTGTATCTGTCTTAAATTAAATCAAAAAACCTGTTTTTGGTTTAATCTTAGGTATCTGTGAACATTTATATCCCTTTAATTACGTGTTCTACCAACGATTCTGAACAACATTTGTGCTACTTTTCGAAAACTTTACGAAGATTGTCGAAAGATGTTGTTGTTATTTTTTTATGCGAATTTCCAGAAATAATTCCATGTTATTCAGAGTGTTTTTTTTTTACTGTAGCTAGGTAAGCGTTTGACCATATTTCACCTGATGGTAAGTGATAATATGGTTTAAGATGTAGCACGATTACCTAGAAGATACCCATTCATTCGCGCTTTGAAAACCCCCAAATTGTAGCCTCTAGGGAACACCTCCTCAGGCAGCTGATTCCACTGTTTCGCAGTACGAATAAGGAAACAGGATTCAAACCTCTTTGTGCGGACTTTTGGTATTTCTACCAGGTACCGTGG
>JADPWL010002347.1:0-13581 GCA_019059595.1 Marasmia exigua | reverse complement strand
GGGACAGTTAAATCTAGTCCGATAGTAAAAGAATTTGTATGGATCGAATGATTTCCCATTTTGAAAAACTTACGATCGTAAATGATCATGTTATCAAATCATAATCATAATCGACCGTTGTGGTCCGCGGCAGGAGTAGAATAGGCCACCTCACTTCTTACCGAGGTGTACGTAAAAGGCGACTAAGGTAAAGCTGCTGGCATGATATCAGCACACAGAGAAGGAAAACTCTCGCATATATATCAAAACCTCGCCACACCGTCTGCCAAGCGTGGTGAGTATGGCATATTACCCCCTTCATGTGATTGAGGCGAGGCCCAAGAAGTGGGGACGTAAATAGGCTGACGACGAAATCATAATGCGAAAATCAAAAATTACTCGTTAGTTGTGCTGTGTTTCGCGGCAGGTGGAATGATGGGGAGTCCTGGGGGAAAAGGACGGGTCTAAAGGTTGACAGCGCCACTTATAACTCACTTGGTGTCACGGGTGTCTATAGGCGGGTGGCAATCGCTTCATCAGGCGACCCGTCTGTTGTCTGACACCTATCACATTAAAAAAAAAATAGCACGCTGAGCTCCAATGCGCCACCTTTGGGACGAAATGGAAAAATAATGCTGAGATGATGATGATGATGGTACAAGGAGAAAACCGCGCTCACATACTATTAGGGAATCCAACCCCTCCAAAGGACTCACTAAGTGTGTTTGGCTTCTAGTTTTAACTACGGCGCTTGCGACGTAAGGACGTCTATAATTCCTTAGCAAGGGCCAAATCAAAACCACTTAAGTACAAACGTATCGTGCTAATTTCCCTCGTAGTAATTTGAATTTCACATTTGCAGTATGTATGTTTATAATTTTAATGTAAGTTCGTTGAGGTTTTAATAAATGTCTAGCTTTAGTAAGCACTTGATAGGAAGTGGGAAAGAGTAAGCTTTCGCGGCATCTTTCGTTTGCATTAAATTCTGGAACAACACTTACCTACATACAGTCTGCTAAGTACTGATATTGCACCTCTAACTTTTTCAAATCCATCTGCGTATTTTCTATCATTAGCCTCGGCATTGAGGGAAACATTGTGAGGAAACCTGCACGTTTTATATTAGTTTCTGAAACGTGTAAACCAATGACTTTGTTGGTCTGTTTCCCTGTTAAAAAGGGTTGCGAAGGTCAGGACGGCAGTCGCTTCATTGTAATTAAAGACAGACATAGATGGAGGTAGATTATAAAGAGCCAAAACTGGCCTGGCCTCGGGAGGGAATCACAACCCTCAGTATGTGGGAAAAACGACCTAAAGGAGGAGGAAGGACCTCTATAATAATTTTGAAATTTAACTAAGCCTTTGTACATCCATCTAAAGTACAAAACGTAACAGCCCAACATCAGACTCGTCGAAACTAGTCATATTTAGTGATATGAATCATACTATTATTTCATTATATATTTCAAAAAAAGCAAGTTGTGAAGCTGGACCCATAGTATTTTTTTTCTGAAGATTTAGTCGTGTCTAAAGGCACCCTGTTGATCTAGTGTTTTTAGTACCGGGCCCGTGATAGTCGGGGTCCTAGTTCGATTCTCGCGCGATCGAATAACGAAGTAACTCAGGTTGTGATCACCAATCGCATTAAGCGTGGTGATTAAGCCTAATCCTATCACAGTAGCGATAACCGATTTCTAGGATGGATGTCTTGGTACTGCAGTGGGACAGTTTATAGGGGATGATACTTTACTTTACTTTAGTTCGTTTCTGTCAAAGGTTTTTATGGGAGGTCCGCATTAATGAAAAAAGCTACAACCTAAGAAAAGAAATATTCCAGTCCCTTGAAACATTGATTTGCAACTCACAGCCTAACAACTAGTCGTAAAAAATCCCTATCCCTACTAAACACCACAGGGAACCGTATTACGCAGTTTAGACAGACAGAGGACAAAGGGTCGGGCATTAACGGACATAAAGTAAAAAAACTCGTTCCTACACGACCCGTAAACACAGTAGTTGCTAGTTGAAAGAAATACTCGTAAACGTACAAGTCAAGTGAGGGCGTAAGGCATTAGCGGGGAAAAGATTCTGGTCTTCATTACTTTTTTTTTAGTAAAAAAAAATGACAGACAAAAGACAAAATCATCAGATGGTAAGCGATGGACGCTGCTCATAGACACTCGCAACCCAGTGGAGTACAATGCCCTTACCGACAAAAATACCCTTCCCTCTGGATGAGGACCCGTAAACCTCACACATTTCTCGATGGAACACGATGATAATGTTACACGGTTGGAGAGGAATAAAAAAAACCAGGAACCAATGGCCTAGACATGCTTTCCCGAGGGCACGGCGACAAGAACCTACCAAATTTCAGGTGAGAATTTACTACTGAAACCTCAGGGACATTACAGCCTGACAATCGATCACGAACAAACGCTCGTTCAAAAACTTGTAGGTTGTCCCCAAACTACACGAATTTTAACAAGTACACTTATGTTCTGCTCTTGCTCGGCTCCTTCTCTTGGTTGCGTCAAAACTTGTCGCATAAGTATCCCGGGTGCGCATAGACCATTGGATTCAGGATTTAGGGATCGAAGTCGGGCAGTTGCTTCATTTTAATTAATAGGACGGTAATTAAAATGAAGTAATGGTTGTAGACTTCGAAAAACCCTTTAGCAAAGACTAGATAACTGAATAATGGTACACGTTCAGAAACTATCCGAAACGTCCACGTTTCTTACGATGGTTCCATCACCGCAGCTACCATCGCTCCGCTCTCTAGCGTATAGACCCACTTATCACCCCCGCCTTCTTTCTAACTTGCAAAACCGGTCAAAAATCGCCCCACCCTCGCAATCAATGACAGTCACTTATTGAATTTTGTTTGTGCTTCCCCAAAAGTTTCAATAATTCACTTAGATCGGTGGGAAAATTTATCAATCCCGAAAACTGGTACCTATCTTGATAGGGACTTCTGGAGCAGCGGGGTCGGCTTGGCCCAGGACCAAAGTTTGGTGATAAACGTTTTTCGTGGCTGGTTAACCACAATCACAGAGGTTGTTATTGTCGTCAGCGTATTCTATAGTAGGATTTGTTTAATAAGTTTGCAGACACTTTGGACTCTTCGTACAAGGCTTCTCGTTACTTTGGGCATTTTCGTTGAAATGTGTGCGCCCCCAAATTGTTAATGATTTTTATGTTTGATATTTCAGCCTTTGTTCTTGGCTCCTTCGGGTTGTATTCTGCAATCCCCCTACACCTTCTCACCACAATTCACTCCGAAATTAAAATCTGTTCTTGTCGACACTGCAGACCGCATTTCATCGGTATATGAGTATATGCTAAATAAACTTTTTTTTATTTTCATAAGGTGGGAGGACGGATCTTAATGGTAAGCAATCACCATCGCCTATAGACAGTATGGAACACCCGCAACACCAGTTGAGTTCACAAGATGTGCTGCAACCATTTTATCTTACTATACATTTTTCGTATTATTTCCAAGATGACATGGAGGGTAACTAGATACTGTAGATACCTAAATTTATATATTGATACAAAGGGCCACAATACAATCCAGTGCTAGGCACTCAGATCTGACAGCCAAGAGATTTGTTATGGCATTAATATGTCTGTTATTTCGCACCGATTTCTCAAACAAAAGGGATAAATAATTTGTGATGTGATAGTTGAAGTGAAGAGAGTTAGCAGGACTGATCAATTGATGTAAAAAAGTGGTTACCCGCCGCCTTAACACCCGCAACACTAATGGAGTCAAGTGTGCTGCCAATCTTAAACGCACTCACTCGGTTGAGAACAGCAGAAGCGCTGGTTTCCATTTTTTTTCGTGGCGAAGATGGGATCCAAAAAATATTGTTTACTCTTCAGTACATTGGAACAAAACGAGTAGATTGTTTTCCTGCTAAATAATAGACGGAAGTTCTACCTTTAAAGAAACTTTGAGAAACACTTAGCCAGAATAATATCGGTGTCCTAATGAAAGCTCGTGGGAGTATTTGGTTCTTAGAAATATCGATATTGTCGCAGAAATTTTCTCAGGTCCGTGATAATATCTCTTACGACGTATCTTAGAACTGAGCTAAATCGAGATACAAACTAAATAGACAGGAGCTAGCATAGCGACTGTGTTTCAGAGCGCACGCCTTGCATGTGGGGGTCCGTGTTCGAATCCCAGCATGATTCTGGATTTTTCAAATCATGTGCACATTTCTACATTAGCTCGGTGGTGAGAGAAAGCTCGTGAGGAAGGAAACCTGACACGGTTCGGATAGTTATGATTAATGTGTAACATGATTCAGGTTGTAGGTTCCCTGGTTAAAGGGTTTCGAAAGGTCCAGACGGCAGTCGCTTCAGTTGTAATACCAGACTCCAAAATCAGAATCATGGTTTAATGTTTTGACGACCTTGATTCGGAACAGTGGTAGTGAACGTGCCTTTGGTCAAAGGGTGCGGGTTCGATCCCCGCACAGTACAAACATTGTGTGCATGAACATGTCTGCTTGTATTGGTCGGGGTGTTTCTTTGATGTATAAGTAATGTATTTACAAAAGAAAGTATATATGTATATATTTGTAAGTCACTGTGATTTCTGATATCCGTAAAACTAGGTGGCTGACGCTACCTTATATCGGGAGTCAGATCAATGTCTGTGATGTGTGAAATATTTATTATTTTATTTATATTTAATGGTACCCCAGGTTCCAGAGCTCCCGCTTTGGACTAATTATATGATAATGTTAAGGTGTGTCCACACATAGCGCGCGATGGTGCGATGTCAGTCCAAGGGCAAGAGGTGCTCGGATATCCATTGCGTGATTCGTACAGGAAATGATTGAGATCCGCAGGAGAACTTAAGGTCATCAGACATCAGCCCAAATGATTGCATGCTCAAAGTGGCAATGGGCAGGGAACTAGCGAGGAGACCAACGGCCAATTGAGGCGGAAAGGTCTCGAGTGGAGGGACACGTACAGGAAGTCGCAGCCGTGCAGGCCTACCCACAAGTGACCGACGATCTGGTGAAGATCGCGGGAATCCATTGGAATGCGGGCGCACATGACCGATCGGTGTGGAGAACATTGGGGGAGGCTTAATGTCCGGATGATGAGTCGATTGGCTGAAATGATGATGATGTTTGGCGAAGGAAAGCACACTTAGAAGGCCACCGTAGTGCGATGCGATCTAGATATCGCTGGAATAAGATATCGTTGACAATGATCTGCGCGACACAGGTCCAATAACTGGCAAAAAGTCGTGGAAGATGGACCGAAAGTGTGCGTACTTTTGTGTTTCGAAGCCAAAGACCGTTCGGTTCACTGAGTCGCCGGATTATATCCTCCAACCAGAGTACGGTTACGGCGGGCCAACCTCAAGGATAAGGCCACTTACTTAGGAGATATATTATAGTTGCTCAAGGTGTGCGCATACACAAGTGCACTCTCTATTTCCTTGCTGCATATCCGACAATGTCGAATCAACGAGTGTTGACTCCAGGCTAGATACTAAGAATTTCTTTACAGAACACTTAGTTAAAAAGTATTGGCCCAGGACGCGAACGGCCACTGGCACAGCCGTCGCATTTAAAGTGTAGATCCGACCATAACAGCCAGTGGAAGCGGGAAATGGCAAGAAACCTGATATGATTAAAGAATAAATTCTAAACGTGTATGTAAAGCTTCCAACCGAAAGTAGCGAGCCTGGAAAAGTAGACTGCCGCTATTCACTTTTGTATATGGTGAACAGTTAAAAGGACTTATAACAATCAAGACAAATAGACGGTAAACAGAATTCGTCAAAGGTCATCTACCATTAAAGCCCAAAAAAAAACTCGTCCAAAAAAATCACAATTAGCCTTTATTCTTTTTTTCCGCAAGCGGGAAAAACGGAGCACCTCTAATAAGTAAGACATCACCTACAGCCGGTAAAACAATGCGGGTAATAAGTGAAAAAGATGTCGGAAAACGAGGGAGAGCGAATCAACGATAAATATTAATAGCAATTAAGTCGACGCTGGCGAGGCGATTCAACTTTCCGGGGACTTGGCTTTAGAGGTCCGGACAAGGCCATTGATCCAAAGACTCTTTCAAATGTCCTGTCCCTGACTTGTGGGGAGTGAAGAAAACGCACTAGGTAAGAGCCTTTTAGCAAGTGCCTGAAGAGGTCGGTCCGTATCGTCATACGGACGAGAGCGGACGGATAGTAAGAGCCATAGTGAAGGGGGATTGGTTGTCATAATGTTCTATACATGACGAAAAAAGTTGGTGGAAAAGACCGGGGAAGAAGCCCACCCCGCGAGGTCAGACCCGATCAGTACCGTGACCCGAATACCTCAAAGGGCGATGCCATTCATGCCCTGAAAGACAGGTCAAGCTGGCGTCAAGGAAAATCCTTGAAAAAGTGGTATCGTTCGGAGTCACGACCCTTTAGCATTGAGGCGTCGACAAAAGGCGGAGAGACCTATCTCTAATTACAGTTAGTCACTACGCACAAGGACACAGTGGACAACGTGTCGCGCAGAACAAGTTCAAATCTGTGTACTTTCGTATAAAGACTACCTCTACACGAAAGTGACACGTTTGAAAAATCAGGCGCAGGTCCACACAGCTTTGCGTCTTTGCCTAGGAACGTGTATTACAAAGGTGGCCCAACTTCCAGGACTTTGAGCAGGATGTTGCATTTCAGAGGCACGTGGAATACAAGGTGACCAAGCTTCAGGACTTTGAGCAGATGTTTGCTTTCCGAGGCCACGTGGATACAAGGTGGCCAACAGATTTCCAGACTTTGTAGCAGATGTTTGGGACAAACAGAAAAATTTAAATGAAAATTGTCATCCCAAACGGAACATCGCTAGCCGATTCAAGTCTAGATTACTGCCGATCGTCCAAACGACACGCAAGTGAGGAGATCCGATTTCAAAAAAGATAGTTACTGGAGACAAACATCACTACATTGTCCTGGCACAAACTTAAGGTTTTCCTTTTGTAGTATGCAAACAGACCCAACGACGGTACACCAAAACACCCAGAACAACACAAACTATCTGTTTCATCGACAAACATGTCTTGGGCGTGAATCGGAGGACTTTGCAACAGTAACGGTTAGAAGTATAAATTATTTTGCACAGATCATAGAATGTACAGATACATAATCTGTAAATTCTAGATCTATGATTGGATAGATCATCCAACCTCATGAACCAAAGATCGGGATCAATTCCCTGTGGTCAAAATTCGTGTGCATGAAATTTTTATTTATTCAGCGTCTAAGTGTAGTACATTTTATAAGCTGTGATAGCGCACTGTGCTGTGTTTCGCTGAGTGAGTGAGTGGTACCGGAGGCCCAATTTAGGGGAAAGGAAAGAAGGGTTAAAGGTCGGCAGCGCACTTGTGACTCCACCTGGCGTCGCGGGTGTCCATGGGCGGCGGCAATCTGCTTATCAGGAGATCCGCAGCTCGTCTGCCACCTCATCACATAAAAAAAGTACTTATTGAATTATTTGCAATACCCCCTGTTGTCTAATATCCAAAACATACGTGTTTTAGCTACTTAAGATGTGGCACCGCGACGATACTAGCGCCGCAAGTGATATATATTAATTGTGGAGGATAGCGAAACATAAAAAATTAAAAACATACATATCAGTCGAACATAGAAAAAAACCTCCTCATATTTTTAATCGGTTAAAAAGTTGAGCAGACAAATAGTAGTTTAAGGAAAATTCTTCACAATTTTTGAGACGAACTTTTGTAAATATTACTACTACAAGTAACAATAAGTCTCGATAAGCATAAAAGTGGCCACTTTCTTAGCAAGGATGATGAAAAAAATGTGACTAATCTCTCCTTAAACTTTTTGTTACTCGCTTTTAAAAAATGTAGTGATGGATATCACTACCGCAGGGGACACAGCGCGGGCCTGCGCGGGCGTGCGGGACGAAGACGAAGGAAATAAACGCGCGCGCGCACCCGCCCCCGAAAACAGACTATCACATACCAATATAAAGTACTGGTATTATTCTCTGGGGAAATAGCACAAGTTTAGATGACATTTATATGTACAAAAAAAATGCATCAGAATAATTAGGGCATATGACAAAATGGATACATGCCGACCCCATTTTAAAAATTAGGGTATTAACAGTAACTTCCATTATTATATTAGAATCATAAGTAAATTTCATATAAAACAAATAACCCCGATCTATTGTCGATTGACTCTTGTGTAATAGACTTCATACCACCCGTATTAACAATATGAATAAATATAAGCTACCGAGTAGTTCGACAGGATATGTTTCAGGCTTACCCTTACTATAGTGCTATTAAAAATATTCAATATTTACTAACGAGTTAAGAATGGAAAAAAAAAACACAAAATATTCGTAAAAAACGCTAAAATCATGTTAAGTAGAAAAAAGCTTCTACAATTTAAGGGAATATTCAATTATAATAAGAAGAATTAGGTTATAGGTATAAAAACTAAAAATTAGGTAAATATTTATCATATACATAATTAATTAATCATGTCTCTAACACTTAACAACTAAATACTATCTCGTGGATGCTATCATTAAGTGTTCAATAGTATCGATAAGAAGTGTGAAGTACTTCATAAGTAAAGTAACATAGGTCCATTCGGTGATAATTTATAATTTATGCCACTCCCAAATAAGGGTACCATGATGTACCGGCGAATTGTTTTATAAGATCTTGTATAAACATCATGAAGGCCAATAAATACTTTGGACTATATTTGATTTGACAGACTTCACGATCACGGGAACCGCGCGCATGTCTTCTCGTTTTACGAGGACCACTATTTTTGGTCTTTAATATACATAGTTTTCAGTAGCACAGATTGTACTTCATCACCTCAAGGAAAACGCTAAGAGCTCCGAAGCACACTGCAGGGACTACACCGACAAAATACCTATTAGCCACAATTCATCATAACCTCTTGACGGCGCGACTATCGGCGAAGTGTCGCCTTAATGCGTTTATTTTAGAAATAGTTGTATGAATATTATTCATTTATTTCTATCTTCTCACTCGTGGGGTGTAAAAGACCTCGGTCAGTCACAGAGAAAGCGCGTTTAACAGCGCCTTGTTTAATTTTACCGCCTTTACACGAGGAAACGTACTAGAATTACTTATGCCCAAATACTTGTATACTTACTAATGTTTTGTAAAACTTCTCAAACATTTCGAAAAAAAAATTACCGGTAAAGTATGATGGCTGGAAGTATGAACGGAAGTGAAAGCCGCATGTTACTGTGTTTCGCTTCCGTGAGTGAAGGGTACAGGCAGGCCTAATCCGGGGGAAAACTGGGTTTAATAGTTGGCCACCGCTACTTGTTGATTCCTCTGGTGCCGCGGGTGTCTATGGGATGGTGGAATCGCTTGCCATTCAGCATTATACGTCTTGCTCGTCATTCACCTATCACATAAAAAAAAAAAGATCTTCTAGACATTTTTATCGTGTTTGATAGCTGAAAAGCAAACGTCAACACCAGATAGTAAGCGATTACCAACCACTCATGCAACCCAGTGGACTCCACAAGTGCGGCCTGCCAACCCTTTTCTCTCTTCCCCAGATGGAAGCTTCCTGGTAACCGCGTTTCCGGTAGCGCAAAACGCCGTGTTCTCTTATCAGGTGGTGGTATCACTACCATTCATAGACGTAAGCATGGCTCGAACTGATTGTAGTAACCTGGTTGATTGAAGCGGAATCCGGGCTTCGATGCGACAGCTTGGGACGCACCGGGTCAATAGAAATGAAAGAAAAGAAGGATAAGAAATAATTTATTATTATAGGACATCAACAACACAGAAACGTAAGCAGTTGTAAACAGAAACACAATTTGGCACTAAACAGAAAACAAAACATTAAAAACAATCAAAAAATACATATAAATAAAACAAAAAGAAAAAAAACAATACCTATATTCAATCATGCTCCAGGGACTAGTGCCAAATTGAATATTATGATGTGTTAGACGTCTAGTATAAATGGCCCTCACTCAGCTTAAGTCACAGCCCAGGACAAAGGCCAGGACGGCTGGTTTTCAGTGAGACCACGCTGAATGATCTGCCACGGACGCTGTCTAGTGTATTGTGGTACCTCATGGGGTATGTGTGTAATTGGGTGATATAAATAAGTAAAATATCAAATAATAAACGAGATAAAGTATTATAATGAATAAATGGCGACGCGTGGGTATCTACAGTTAAAATATAAAATATTACGGCTCAACAAATCAAAAAACTTCTATGCGCCGCGCCATACACAGTTATTATGCACCTATAATTAAATAAAAAACCTATATTTTTTTCGGACCCATGGCTACCGGACGAGAAAATCCTATGAAACGCGGGATCAGTCTGCACCTGCAACTGGATAGCGCAAGGGTCGCCCAACCCATAGCAACAACACCCAATAGAATTCAATAACTATAAAAATAGAACGAAATTAATATTACTGAAACTGTCATGTGATATCAGGAGATTGTATTGTATTTATATATCAAACGCTAAGAGTTAAAATGTAATAGTGGACTCCTTTTTCCGCACTTAGACCTCCATTGGCCCATGAGCCTGTTTATTTTGAGCCCTGGCTATTCTAACTCCCGCCCAGAGCGCAGGACGCTTCTGGGAGCTACAGGCCTTCGCGGAATACCCACCGACGAGGATTTCTTCGCATCTGTCTGGTCACCGCATTCGCACTCCAGGACCGGCGTGTGTGACTGATGACTCCGGCGCTGAAGCATTCCTACATAGAGGGCTGGTTCGGTAGCGCCTAGGTGTAAAAGGTGTTTGCTTAGGGACAGTGTCCGTGATATGTCCCCTATATTATTCTGAGGGTCTCCTACTGAGGTTCTAGAAGCGTTTGTGAGCCACGGGTCTAATTTGGGTAGTGCGATTTTGGATTTGCATGCCTCAAGTGGCAATGGGCAGGGCACATAGCGAGGAGAAAACTGACGGCCGTTGGGGCGCCGAAAGGTCCTCGAATGCGAGGACACGTACAGAAAGTCGCAGCCGTGGCAGGCCCCCCACAAGGTGGACCGATGATCTGGTGAAGATAGCGGGAAAATCCATTGGATGCGGGCGGCCACAGGACCGATCTGAGAACATTGGAGGAGGCCTATGTCCAGCAGTGGATTTTGGATTGCCTGCAGTCTGAAAAACGCTAAGACGATTCATGATGATTCAGTAACCTAATGTAGGCTTTGGCTGCACATATTATTACCACTATATAGCTACGATGTTCATTGCAAAACCGGGAAAGCTTAAAAAATCGCGACGCCATGTGCATTAGCATCGCTAATTTATGCGGCCGGAGCTGGGCAGCCTCTCATGAACCGAGGCCGAAGGGTTATAAGTGGTATTTATATGTCCATTTTTTAGTATAAGTTGGTAAATTGAAGAATAATTAGGCAGGTAATCATTATCGTATCTTCTTAAGGTTTCATAGCCAACGCACAAAAATGAGTATTACAGACAGTAACATCCTCCCAAATATTTGATCTCAGTCTGTTTAGCTTGGACATCCACTTAAATCCCACATGACTTAAGGGGGATCCCTTTCGGTCGATGATCCCACATGTGGTAAAAGCCCACATAACTTAAAATTTCACATGAGGTATAGTTACCTCATAATCTATGAGCCACACGCGGGTGTATGAGGGATCAGATGTCATGTTGACCATTGTGGGATCTTACAACATGGATATCAATATGACGTCAGGGCCCTCTTACACTAATATCGCACATGTATTAAAATCCCCATGACTAAGATCACAAAGGATTTAAAATCCTACATTGACTTTAAATCCTCATTAACTAAATCCCATTGGGCTTAGATCTAACATGGCATATGATCCTACATCTCACACAAACTAGTTAAAAAAAACACATGAAAAAATATCCCTCGTGTCCTTTGATCCCGCTGACTAGATGAAGAAGTAAACTCCCATGATCCAAAGAGTTAAGATCCCACGTGACTTAAGGTTCAACAGTCTATGATCTCACACTGTCTATGTTCTTACATGTCTTACAAGCTCACACCCGAACTAGGATCCCACATTAGCTAAACTCCTCACACGGTCTATGATCCCAAATAGTTGAATTGTTAATATGCATTTCGCCGTGTGGTAGACGGCCAGAGTAGAAATAGGGGCCAACCTCATTTCTTACCGAGGTGTCGTAAAAGGCGCACTAAGGTAAAGCTGCTGGCATGTTCATCAACCCAGAGAAGGAAAACTCTGCATTTGTATATCAAAACAACCCCGTTCCCCAAGCGTTGCGTTGAGTTATGGCAATACCCCTCATGTGATTGAATGACGACCGTGCCCCAAGCAGTGGGGTACTAAGTGGGCTGAGGGATGATGATGATGAATATGGCATTTACTTTTATTTTAGCGCTTTAGTTATACCGGCAAAAAATGGTACAAAAACGTAGCTAAAGATAAGTAAATGGTTTCATGGGTTAGCTCAAAGATATCGTTCTATGCCTTTAAAAGCTATTTTAAGAGTCAAAATTTACAGGGGCCAGTTAATTGGAAGTTTGGTTAGTTATACCACGTTTTACCCTATTACTACAAAATTTTATTTTGCCGTGTGCCGTGTGGTACCCGGCAGAGTAGAATAGGCCACCCTTCCCCTTTCTACCGAGGTGTCGTAAAAGGCGACTAAGGTAAAAGCTTGCTGGCATGATCATCAGCACCCGAGAAGGAAAAACTCACATTTATTATATCAAAACCCTCGCCAACCGTCTGCCAAGCGTGGTGAGGTATGGCAATTACCCTCATGTAGATTTGAGGGAGACCCGTTGCTCCCAGGCTCAGTGGGGACTTCAATGGGTGACGATGACAAATTTTTAGTAATAAAGTAAGAAAAACCGTACCGTCAATGTTACCGCACACTTACTATAAGTATTCGTTTGTATTTTTCTATGTAAGTAAATCTATTTTCTCTTTAGAAGAAATAATCGTGACTCGTCCTGAAACCATAATTACCAATTCCCGCGATCCTGAATCATGGTCCAAAAAGCGTACCTCGGACTCGAACGAAAAATGGACTCGACAACACACAAGTTATGCGATGGTACTTTCTCAAAGGCCTCCTCGAAGCTGGGACTTAGAGATGAATTCGTTATAAGCTTCCGCATCGCGTCCCATAAAAGTCCCGGCTAAAAGTGAAAAATTGTTTTTATTAATGAAGGAATTTCAGCTAATTAATTTCCCGGGAGGGCCAGTTAAAAGTTTACAGCCTTTCCACGCTGCGCGCTTCTGTCGCTAGGGGTGGGGTGATGTTTAAAAGGAGGGCGGGCACGGGAATATTCGGGAATATACAGTGTTGGGCGCATTTTCAGTTGCAAGCGACATCTTTATAGAAGCCTTCACATAGAGGGTCTCATCCTGAAACACCCAAATGTACCTATGTTCTGCGATTTTAGGTAGTTCTCGAGATTATTTTTTTGTCGAGTGTAAAAAATTCAAAACCTTTTTTTTTTTTAAATATAACTTATTTTGTTAATGTTTCTTTGTCTTATTGTCTGCTCACTTAAAAAAAGCATAAAAGCAT
>JADPWL010002346.1:0-12969 GCA_019059595.1 Marasmia exigua | reverse complement strand
ATAATGATTGACCTTACGGTTTTAAAAATAGAGCATAGATTATAAGGTCCGATACTATACTACCTACCCTTATAATGGGGTGGAGTTTCCCTGATTTTGATATGTGCACTTTATGAAGATTCGCCACGTGGTCCCCGGCAGAGTAGAATAGACCACCCTCACTCTTACCAGGTGTCGTAAAAGGCGACTAAGGTAAAGCTGCTGGTATGATCATCAGCACCCAGAGAAGGAAAACTCTGCATTTATATCAAAACCCTCGCCAACCCGTCTGCCAAGCGTGGTCAGTATGGCAATTACCCCTCATGTGATTGAGGGAGACCGGTGCCCCAGCAGTGGGGACTTAAATGGGCTGACGATGACTTTATGAAGATTCACACTGTATGTAGATCAGTGGGATGATCAGAAATATTTTCAAACAACCAAGAAAAAAAAAAATTTTTCTGTTATATATTCGCTTAAGATCATCTAATCATCATCATCTCTCACTACAATTTTACAATAAAGTTTTTACTTACTTACTAAGTACTTCGATGATTAAGAAACTATAATCTAGATTTGAAAAATCTAGATAATTTCTCTGGCGACCCGTTTGGAACAGTGGCAGTGAACGCTGCCTCTGGTGCAAGGGTTGCGGGTTCGATCCCCGCACAGTACAAACATTTGTGTTCATGAACATATCTGTTTGTATTGGTCCGGGCGTTATCTACGTATTATGAGTATGTATTTACAAAAGAGAAGTATTATATGTATATATTTGTAATCCCACTGTTGATTCTGAAATCCGTAACACAGGTGCTTGAGCTACCTATCTCGGAGTCAGATCAATGCATGTGATGTTGTGAAATATTTATTTATAAGACTAGCTGACCCGACAGACTTCGTCCTGTCAAAAAAAAAAATGTAATGTGGCAACAAATATGAACTTTATATAATAGCAATAAAACTCAAATTGATTCTACGTTTTAGTTAGAAAACGTTTGTATGTGAAAAAGAAAAGGGCTGTTTTTAGGGTTTTCCCGACTATTATTCGATTTTTTCCCGTAAGAACCATCCTTGGACTTCAACGAACATTTTAATAAAAGAATTGGCCAAATTCGTCCAGGCGTTGTTGAGTTATGCACTTACCAACACATTTTGCGATTCATTTTTATATTATAGAAGATTATATATAATACCTTATGTCAGAAACTTCTAAATCTTTTGCATTATCGCTCAGTCCTTATACATTGTAAACCCTTATTGAGCAATGAACAATATTTTATTAATTTTTATTTTTTTATACAGTATACGTACACTGTTATTTTTTTTATCGTTTACATCCCGGAAACCGCTGTTCCATACGTTACTGTCGGGTGGATACTAAATTTTGTATAGAACAGCTGATTTTCTTTTCGCTTATTTTGTTGATCTAACATGCAAAATGGACTGCATTCACGATACCTATTATGAGGTTTTCGGGATGAAAACGATAAAAAACAAAGTTGTATCTACCGTAAGGAAATCATTACCTAAATAATAAAATTAAAGTTTTGTAGTAAAATATTACCCAGGCGTTTTAATCTATTAATATTAAGGCTAATTATTAAACTATAATGTATCAATACGGGGTACACGATTGCCGTGGTCACGAGCGGACTACGCGTAGACCGCTCGTGACCACGGCTGCTGTAACGTAGCCGAAACGTCGAGCCAAATATGTGAGTACACAATGTTGTTTTAATCCCCTATTGATACATTAAAGTTATAATGCATCGCGAAAATCTAAAAAAATAATTATTAAAATTTATGAATGGGATGCTTAGTTTTTCCCTACAGGAAGTTAGTAAATACGCACGCATTCCATTGATAACTATATTTTTCCTTTATCTAATACATATCTAGGTAAATAAGATTTTACCTGAATCATATATTACATACTTTTGTCGTTATACAGATTGTATTCTAAAAAATCCCTTCAACGTCATCGTTAATAAATATCTGATAAATAATGGCCGTGTGGTGCCCGGCAGAGTAGAATAGGCCCCCCTTACTCTTACCGAGGTGTCGTAAAAGGCGACTAAGGTAAAGCTGCTGGCATGATCATCAGCACCCAGAGAAGGAAAACTCTGCATTTATCTCAAAACCCTCGCCAACCCGTCCGCCAAGCGTGGTGAGTATGGCAATTACCCCTCATGTGATTGAGGGAGGCCCGTGCCCCAGCAGTGGGGACTTAAATGGGCTGACGATGATGAAATAATTATAAATTCGAAGATTCGTATTTGTTCGTGTACCACGGCCTCACAGAAAACCGGCGTGAAACACTGTTTTAGCTGTGTGAGTAAGGGCACCGATACCCAATCCGGGGGAAAGGGAGTTTAATGGTTGTCATCGCACTTGTGACTCTGATGTCCATGGGCTGTTTTTATGTCATAGGTGGCAGACGAGCAGACGGATCACCTGACGGTAAGCGATTGCCGCCGCCCATGGACACCCGCGACACCAGTGGAGTCACAAGTGCGCTGCTAACCTTTAAATCCCCCTTCCCCCGGATTGGCCTCCAGTACCCTCACTCACGCAGTGAAACAGCACAGTGCTGCTTCACGCCGGTTTTCTGTGAGGCCGTGGTATCACTCCGGTCGAGCCGGACCATTCAAGGGTTGCGGGTTCGATCCCCGCACAGTACAAACATTTGTGTGCATGAACATATCTGTTTGTATTGGTCTGGACGTTATCTATATATTATTAGTATGTATTTACAAAAGAAAAGTATTATATGTATATATTTGTAAGCCCACTGTTGATTCTGATATCCGTAACACAGGTGCTTGAGCTACATATCTCGGAGTCAGATCAATGTATGTGATGTTGTGAAATATTTATTTACCTATTTATTATTATATTATTATTTTGTCTTGTCATTTTAAATCAACGTGAGCAAAAGCCTTATTAAATTGTCATGGCAATTGATGACGTCACAGGAGGAATTTTTTTTTTCCATAAATATCTGTTTAAAATACTGAAATTATTTCTTTGAGTCCAATCTAAAAATAGTAGGTATTTTTTATTTCGGAAAATTACTTTTTGTCGTATATTATATATTTCAATGTTGACTCAGTGTATAGGAGCGTAGGTTCGAACCCGATACCAGAGTGAGTTTGTACAGCAGCACCTGATCTTTGTTTCGCCAAATGAGTGAAAACCACAGTTCAAACAGTTCTGTGGAACGGTTTCCCTGCGGGAGTATTTCCCGACGGCTACAACTTAGGGACCTTCAAGAGAAGAGCGTACTCCTTTTTAAAAAGGCCGGCAACACATTAGCGATTTCTCCGATTTCGTGGATGTTCATGGGCAGATTGTATGATAATTAAATAACAATAAACATTAATAAATAAATAAATAAATAAATATTTCACAACATCACATACATTGATCTGACTGCGAGATAGGCAGCTCAAGCACCTGTGTTACGGTTATCAAAACCAACAGCGGAATTACAAATATATACATATAATACTTTTCTTTTGTAAATACATACGTATAATACATAAAAATACCCTGACTAATACAAACAGACATGTTAGTGCACACAAATGTTTTTACTGTGCGGGGGGTGTGATGTTCTGCATGGACTTAAATTGAATAAAGACATTTTTTTTATCAACGCTCATCTGCCACGTATAAAAAAAATAACACCTTGTATAAGTGTCAGCATATCAACTATGCGTAAACTACATACATATGTCATCATGGACTGTATGTTGTGGTTTACCTGAACCTGCACACCACTTACCTGGTTATTAAACCATTTTCCATTGTAGTTAGGAAACGACAATCAAGGTGGATAGTAACCACAAATAGGTAGGTAAGTACTAGGTAGGCACGTCATCGATCAGGGGCGTCTTTACCTTCAGTGCAGGGGGTGCGGTGCACCCGGGCGCCTGATATTAGAGGGCGCCGAAAGCCCCTCGCTACACATAGAGCCTCAACTGTAACGCTTCGCAAGGAGCGGGCGCGAGTACTGATCGTTCTCCTCATCTTAGTGTATGATTCCCAGTTGCATCCGATGCTATCGCATCGAAGCCCGGGGTACGCTTGGACCATGATACAGCATTCGGGATGTCTTATAATTACAATGAAGTGACTGCCCATAGGTAGTCGAGCATGTTTGAACATCTGTCCACACAAATTTACAATAAAATAAATAAGATACATCCGCTGACACTTAGAGAATGTAAAATAAAACTTATCACTTGCCTGAAATGTTTGTACTATAACGAAACTGAAAGAATTCTAAGTTTGTATCCGCGATGAGATGGTTAATTAAGTTCTTCTCTTCATTCAACCCCCCTCTTGTTATATTCGCTACATTCGAGCACACAAACATTCATACACACACCACACACACACTCACACACACACACACACACACACGCACACGCACACGCACACGCACACGCATACGCACACGCACACGCACACGCTCACGCACACGCCCACGCACACGCATTTTATAATTATTGTAATAAATAAATATAATGTTCGTCTCTAAATTCATTAATAAACATTATTATTCCTACCTTGTTATTACTAAAATGTAAGGTTTAAGCTAGTAAACGAAGAGTGGCTATCTCTGACACGGGTGAAATGAATTAATAAAAAAGTTATATCTTAAGTGTTCCATTTTGTTCGCGCATTTTGAAAGAAGAGGGCGCCAGATTATTAATCGCGCCCGGGCGCTTCGTGGGCTAGAGCCGCCCCTGTCTTACATCAACAATTAGAACTTGATAGATAGATTGAAAACCATAGCCTAAAAGCCAGCGCTGCAACGGCTTGAGCCACTGCAGGATATGCTGAGGTAGCGCCTTGTTGGCTAAAGAACTTGAACTATTTGTGTATTTCTGTCATTGGTATTTGAATGGGGTATGGGAAAAAAATTAAATAGGTTCTAATCCGAAAACCGTTTCGAGGCATTTGTATTTCATAACATATTTAAATATTTTTAAATTTTAAAACCACTGGATCAAGGATGTTTTCAATAAAATAGCGTTGACCTTCATTTGACCCTAGATATGCTAGCTATTCAGATAGGTTGTATACAGAAGAGGTGACAACAATGCCTCAATGACTTGTTCACCCGGACCAAGTAACAGATGGCGCTAGTTGTGTTGTATTCAGAAGATTCCCCCTCCCTGACAGACTAGCGCAACAGGGTCGCCGACAGCCCCCAACCGGGGTCGAAGACCGCCCCAACTACCCAGTGTTGGGAGGCCTCCTTTCCCAGAGGAGCATGAACACCGCGCCATGAAAGACGCGACATGCAGCCCGGGTGATGGCTCTACCCCGACACCCAAGCCCCACCAAGTGCGAGGACACCATCCGATACGAGAAGATTACATTAGTATAACTTTGTGGTGATACGAGAAGATTACATTAGTATAGACGTGTGGTCCCCGGCAGAGTAGAATAGGCCACCCTCACTCTTACCGAGGTGTCGTAAAAGGCGACTAAGGTAAAGCTGCTGGCATGATCACCAGCACCCAGAGAAGGAAAACTCTGCATTTATATCAGAAACCCTCGCCAACCCGTCTGCCAAGCGTGGTGAGTATGGCAATTTCCCCTCATGCGATTGAGGGAGGCCCGTGCCCCAGCAGTGGGGACTTAAATGGGCTAATGATGAACTTCGTGGTAACAACAATGTCTCAAGGACTTATTCACCCGGACCAAGTAACAGATGGCGCTAGTTTGACGTATTTGCAGGGTGACACGAAAACTAAGACAGTGGGCTGTCTTTATTTTGTTTTACCGTAATGTTACCAGATAGTAATTCAATCAAAAGGCATTTTTAGAAGTATGTTATTTTTCCCTACGATCTATTTCAAGTAAATTGGGGGAAATGACATATGGGAACACTAAGCGTATTTATGACGTTACAAATTATGCTTCGAATTCAAGATGTTTGAATATAAATTAAAAAATAACTAGGTACCTGCTATTTTACAAACATATTCAAAATATTTAAAATAGTAAAAGGCATTGGCAAACATTTTAAAAGCATACTTATAAGTTAGTTCCCATAGCCCATTGTGTGTTTGTGGCGAATAGGGAAATCTTTATTTTCATTGACTAAGGCCCTTCTAAAATATATGTCGCCGCATCGATTTTCTACATAACTAGCTCCAATTGATAATAATAAGTTGTCAAGATTCATAACAAATGACTATTGCCTAATTAGTAATCATGAAATGGCTAATTATTACTTTCGGTATTTTGACTGAAGGCATGACTATCAATGGCTATGTATTTGTTGTAAATACTTATTATGATAGTATTTTGACGTGGAAAATACCTTCACTCGTGCCATGGTATTTACCGCGGCAACCACTTTCTTAGTTTGTAATTACCCATAATTTATTTTGAAATTACTGTTCTAAAAGAGCGAAATATTATTTGAAATGTTATCTGAACAATGCTGGAATAAATTAATTTAAAATAATTTCTAAATACGCTCTTTTGGCTAACAAGTTACTTTAGTACGTCACGGGCGGAAGTGTTTAATTGGGATTTTTAATAAATAAAAATCTAGTCAATTATAGATGCTCTAAAAATAGCGAAATATTATTAAAACATAAAGTGAATTTATTCCGATGTGATTTAATGTTTAATTCTTTAAAAGTTTGTTTTCATTGACAAGTTCCGGCTGCGGGCGGAACTACTTTATTTGGATTTTTATCTCATTAAAATCTAGTTTGTTATTGTCACTCTAAAATAGTTAAATATTATTAAAATGTGTATGGAATTTATTAGGACGTGATTTAACGTTCAATTGTTTAATAACTCGCTGTTTTGATTGTCAAGTTACGGCGACATCTCAATGTAAGTGGTTTAATTTGTTTATAGTTGGCTTTGTGGCTTGAATTATTTTAGGAAAAGCTTAAGCAAATTAATAATGAATTTAGCAATTGCTTTGTAAGTAATTAAGCGTTATTTAATGTAATTTAGTAATCATTTTGAGCGCTTGCAACGCCACCTGACGACAAACCAACGGAAGTTGGATTTGGCGGGCTGGTTGGCGGGCAGGCGATCAAAATGACGAGCGCGGAGCTCATTCTGTGTTTAGATTTTGAGGAGATAACAAATGTAAGTTGAAACACTGTTACAATAAAAGTCTGGTTAATTTCTTTCCCTTTTATTTATCTTTCTCTCTGAACTTAGTTTTCATAAATAGTAAAAAGTTAATAAAGTAAAGTAAAGGTAACTCTGATAGTGAGTGTGATGCTTAGCTTCCCAAATAACCGGTTAGTTATGTAGAATCGGTGGCTGTATGAAAGCCAACGATTCTGCCCACCTTTTTAAAAACTTGCAAGCATGTTTCTTCTTCGACATCAGAAGTGGGATCGCTCCAGCGATCCCTTTTCTGTCCCGGTCATTCTTTATACGTTCCAGATATCGATCCTGCTACCCGACTGTTCGAGTTTCTGAGCATTGTGCAACATGAACGACCCTGATGCTGAGGCCGCTGCGAACGAGCCGAACGGGAGCCTGCCGGCAGCCGCAACGTCTGCGAGTGCTCCGACGCCGCCCGCTGTGCAGCCTGCAGCACCCACACAACCACATACGTTACTACAGCAGTCTGGTAACGTACCATCAGAATTTTTCTCAAATATGATCATGATGATGCAGTCTATGAGTGAACGTATACTGAACCAGCAAAATAGTGACAAGGTCAAGATCACCGAAGTGTTCTTGCCTGCGTTTGACCCTGACGGTAACGTAGGGGTTAGAGACTGGTGTGATCACATTTCTAAGGCTAAAAGTACCTACCAGCTTAGTGACTATGACATCCGCATGAAAGTTACAAGTTTACTCAAAGGTCGTGCTAAAATGTGGGCGGATGACTGGCTCGTAACGACTTCAACCTGGGAAGAGTTGCGCCAAAATATAGTCACAACTTTTGAACCAGAAAGCCGTTATTCTCGTGATGTACTCAAGTTTAGGGAACACTCTTACAACCCATCCATAGATATCGCGGAATTTTTATCACAGTCGTGGATTCTCTGGAGACGCGTGACGAAAGATAGGCTAGATAAAAGTGACGCAGTGGAAGCAGTGATTGGAACTGTGAATGACGAACGTCTCAGGATTGAACTAATGAATGCCAGAGCTACATCTGTACCAGAGTTAATCTCTGTTGCCTCCTCGATTCGCGCCAAGCGCCCAAATTCAAGTAATTCAAACCAGCCTCAGCCAAAACGAATTCGATATTCGGTCGATAGTAGACCAAATCCTCCATATTGTAATTACTGCAAAAAGACCGGTCATACTATAGGTAACTGTCGTAACCGAAATAATTCGGTTTCAATTACTCCTCCAATTCAGAAAAATACCGTAGCATCGTCCCCTTTATTAAAGTCTAATGATAAGCACTGTTCTTTTTGCTCAAAACCTGGTCACACTTATGACACCTGTTATCGCCGTGATAAGCAAATGTCTTCTAATGTTAACTCCATATCGAATAATGCTTCGAAACTAAATACTATGCGAATGCGCGTAGGTGATACGCTGATAAATACCGTGTTTGATAGTGGCGCCGAGTGCTCTGTTATTCGAGAGTCAATTGCTAGTAAATTGCCAGGGCGAAGGCATCAAACGGTCAGTCATTTGAGAGGTATAGGACCCTTTCCCGTGATTTCCATGAATACCTTAACGACAATATGTGTCATTGACGGTATTAATATTGAAATCATGTTTCACGTTTTACCAGACTATGAAATGACCACTGACGTTCTAATAGGCGCAAATATCCTGCAGGATACTGGCCTTAGCGTTGTTGTAACGCAAGGAAGCGCCACACTGTGTGCACAACCCCAGGTAATGCACATGCGATCTGAAAGTCCTTTGTTTGAAAGTATAGATCATGATCTAACTAATGATTCTCAAATTGAGCTTCTATTGATTTTACTCAACAAATATTCTGACATATTTACCCGCGGATTTGCGAAATCTCGCGTTAATACAGGCATGTTAGAAATCCGTTTAAAGAATAAAGATAAATTTGTTGAACGCCGACCGTATAGGCTTAGCCCAGTCGAACGCGAAAAAGTAAAAGAAATAATTAAAGAATTAATTGATAACAATATTATTCGTGAAAGTAAATCTCCCTACTCTAGCCCCGTAATTTTAGTAAAAAAGAAGAACGGTGATGACCGCATGTGCATTGATTACAGGGAATTAAACGCAAATACTATAAGGGACCACTACCCCCTGCCATTGATTGCAGATCAAATCGATCAATTGGCTGGTGGCCAGTACTATACCTCCCTCGATATGGCGTCGGGATTCCACCAAATTCCCATCGCAGACGACTCTATTGAAAAAACCGCCTTTATAACACCAGACGGACTCTATGAATACCTTACAATGCCTTTTGGGCTTTGTAACGCACCATCCGTGTATCAAAGGTGCATAAATAGAGCGTTAGGGCCTCTTCTAAACCCTGGTAGTAGTGGTAGTGCCAATTCTAATGGTAATAATCACAATGACAGCGTAGCTCAGGTTTTTTTTATAAATAAATGAGGTCCACGGACTCTTTGGTCTGTGCCTTTTTTAGTTTAGTAAATTTTATTATTTTAATTATTTTAGTATTTGAGCGCTCCGCGTTAGTGCTCTTTTACATTAATTAGGGGGGGGGGGGGAAGATTTGGGAAGGGAAAGGGTGGGTGAAGGGTTTTAACATACAGTCTCCAGTTATTTAGAGTAAACATTTGTAGATTATTTTACGATTAGTACTATGTTATAACTATACTTATTATTATTATTGTTATTTTTTTTTTTTTTTTTTTTTTTTTTTTTTTTTTTTTTTTGTTAATATTGTTATTATATTATTATTATTATTATTAATTTTTTTTTTTTTTTTTTTTTTTTTTATTTATAAATATTATTATCATGTTATTATTATTATTATGTTAAATTTTTTTTTTTTTTTTTTTTTTTTTTTTTTTAAATTATTATTATTATTAATACAATTATTATTATTACTATTTTACAGTTGTCGTTATTGTTAGATAGTCTATGAACAATTTTGCCTTAAGTACTAAGCCTCTCGCACCCATTCATGTCTTCAACCTTTTGTGAGTCTTTAGGTGTTGGGTGGCGGGGAAAACCTCAGAGGCACGGCTGTTGGTGTTATTTGTGGCTCTTTATCATTTGAAATATTTTTTGGCTGACGGCTTCGTCTCCCCGACTTAGCGCCATTCGCAGGTTGTAGTCCCTGATGTCTGCTGGTGTGGCCATCTCTGCCCTTTTGATTAAACGAGCCGTAGCATCGTCATCGGCATTGTCTGTGAAGTAGACACATGTCTTCGTGTGTCTTGAGATGGCCACTACAGCGTGTGGGACGCTTGCTAGCAAGTGGGACTTTTTGGGAATTGTGCGCACTATCACCACGTTCTCGAACGTTTGTCCTTGCGCTTCGTGTATAGTTAAGGTTCTCGATCCTTCGTTGCTTCCGTATCCCTGACTGATAAGGCTAGCCTTTTCAGCCTGGGTGTGAACGAGATACAATGTTCGTTCTGTCTTCGGGATCGATGAACCGGTAAACCGCTTCAGCCATAGGGATTTCGTTCGAGTATTGGCCGAGTATATGCCGCTGTATATTTCGTTGAGGGCATACGCTACATCCTGTGGATTCCGATATGTGCATAACAATTCCTTTGTTATGGGTGTAATTTTGTTTGGCCTATTGTATTCCAAGTTGAACAGGTTGCAACGGTCAATGTAGGGAAGTTGGTTATTATCTCCCAGCAGCGTTACCTCACTGGCTTTCACGATTTGGATTGCCAACACTATGGATCCGAAATGGTTCATGAGGGCTTCGTCCACAAGAATGCGTGTACACGATTCTCCCTCACTCATGCCATTTACTAGTAGGGATGCCATAGTCCGCACTCTCTTCTTGGCTCTATCTCCAATCCGTGGTTCCAGTTTTTCCCTGAGGTCTTTCGCTGCCTCGGTCGTCGTTGTCACAATGATGTCTCTCTCGATGTCAATCTGGGACATTACCCACGTGGTCTTTCCGCACCCTGGGACTCCGTTGACCCATGAAATTGTGGGATCGGTCCAGTGCTCCGGTGTTTTACCGTCCGACAGATCCCCCGAGATGGTGTTAGCCATTTCAAGGATTCTGTCGTCTAGCATCACCTTTGTGCACTTTGCAATTACCACGATTTGGTCTCCTGGTGGTGTTTTGAAGACAAGCTTTCCCTCCTCTTCCACAGTACTCTCTTCGTCCAGACCCACGAAACCGCCCCGTCTTGCTGTAAGCTGCCATATACGACCCAGACTTCTCTCCGTGTAGGACGGTAGACGTGTCGTTGTCATATATGGCTGCCTCCGCATCCCTCAGTCTAGCTCGCAGCAGTCCCAGGTTGTCACGACTATACGCTTGCAAGATGGATTCACAAGCGTCTGCGTTAACTTTCCTAGTGGCTTCTGTTACCGCTACGAACTCGATGAAGGCGTTGAGCATGTGTTCCTTTGGTCCTTCCGCTTGTCTGAGTTTTGGTGGGGTCACTTGTCCCATGTCCGCCCTGGTGCGTTCTTTTGTGGGTGTCTTTTGGACCTCTCTTGGTGTTGGTGTTGTGAATTCTTCGACCGCTCTCTCCATCGCCGTGCTTCCCGATCGTCCCGTGATCCTGCGCGACAAGGCCCGGAAGAAGGTTAGTATCCTATCGGTTGACTTCGTTCCGGCTTTGAGCTTCTCCTTCTGCTGCTGCTGGCTCTTTTCTAGTGCCACCTTTTTTTGGAGACGTTCCGTAGCTCAGGTTTATATAGATGACGTTATCAGTAAAAGCCGTGATTTTACTGTCGGCCTCTCAAATTTAGAAAGGATTTTCATTGCCCTCCGAGAATCCGGATTCTCGATAAATATTGACAAATGTCTCTTTTTCAAGCAATCGATCGAATATCTAGGTAATGTCGTAGAGAATGGGCAAGTCCGCCCTAGTCCCAAAAAGATTGAAGCTCTTCTGAAGGCACCAGTCCCGAGTACAGCTAAGCAAGTGCGTCAATTCAATGGATTGGCTGGTTATTTCAGACGGTTTATTCCCGATTTTGCCAGAATTATGGCTCCCCTCTATGAACTGACAAAACAAGGTGCACGGTGGCAATGGAATCATGTTCATGAACAAGCGCGTCAGAAAATAATCGACTGTCTCACTTCCACACCCGTCCTTACTATATTCCAAGAAGGAGAGCCTATTGAATTGTTTACTGACGCCAGCAGTCTCGGTTTTGGAGCGATTCTCGTCCAAATCATAAACGGTAGACAGCATGTGGTGGCCTACTTCAGCATGCGTACGACTGATATAGAAAGCCGCTACCACTCGTACGAGCTGGAGACCCTTGCTGTCGTCCGTGCCATAAAGCACTTTCGCCACTTTTTGTATGGGCGAAAATTCAAAGTAGTGACTGATTGTAACGCACTCAAAGCGTCAAAGCACAAACAGGATTTGTTACCTCGCATACACAGATGGTGGGCCTACCTACAAAATTTCGATTTCGATATCGAGTACAGGAAGGGCGAGCGGATGCAACATGCGGACTTTTTAAGCCGAAATCCTAATCCCCTAACCGTTAATGTGACTACAATGAACCTAGAGTGGCTCAACATAGAACAACGACGAGATAGCGTGCTGAGACCTCTTATAGACGCCATACATAATGGTAACCAAGTTCCTGGATACCTCTTGGAAGACAACGTGCTAAAATATGAAAAACAAGACGAGACTCTGGGCACACAGAAACTAATTGTTGTCCCGAAAGGTTTTCAATGGAGCCTTATAAATACTTTCCATACTGCACTTAAACACCCTGGCTGGGAGAAGACCCTTCACAAAATACGAGAAACTTATCACTTTGACAAAATGACCACCATCGTTAGGGATTTTGTAGACAATTGTGTGGTATGTAAAACATCTAAGCAAACTCGGAGCT
>JADPWL010002343.1:0-12030 GCA_019059595.1 Marasmia exigua | reverse complement strand
TTAATCTTACAACTCTGTAAAGAGATCAGTAGATTGGGATGCTTGAGATCAAGTTTACTAATGAGATCGAGAGGTTGCGTTACCTTTACATGTTCAATGTTACTTATAATTAAATCCAGGTATCTACCATCACAATTTGGTATGTTATTAAGCTGATTTAAGTTGTTGACAGACATAAAATCTATGAGTGAGTATCCCAGAGTGCAATCATAATTAGAAGGAACCATTATTGGGGCATTGTCGTCACTTTTAGCCCACTCAATGAAACCCAAATTGAAATCTCCAAGAATAAATACATTGTCAATTTCGTTCTGACTAATAACGTTGTCAACACTACCCAAAAAACCTGAGAGAGCCTCCGACCTGACTGGCGGGGGTAGATAGACAACACATATTGCAATATTAGTTAAAGTGCCATCAATATTTAGTTGTAAAGTTACCCATAGGTCTTCGTAGTCGCTTCCCACTGCTCTACGCGTGCCGAATTAAGATCTCGTGATATGGCCAACATAACACCGCCGCCATCCATTTTGGAAGTCTTGATACAGTCACGGTCTCTACGATATACTACATACTTAGAATCCATAAACTCAGCACTGTTTACACCAGAATTTAACCACGTCTCCGTAAACGCTATTATTTCGTAGTTACATAACATGGAGTTTTTAAGTACTTCGTTTGTTTTGGTCCTCAATCCGCGAACATTCTGATAGTAAATATCAAGTTTCGATACCTTTAGGAACTATGGTTAGGTTTTATTTGGTTGAGGCTGTCCGTATTTCGAATCAGCAGAGCTTGGCTCGATTCATCCTTCCTCACAAATATACGCCCGTTGCGGACCCAGACGAACTTGAAACCTTCTTCCTTGGCTCTCAATCTCGCAGCAGCATGAAGTGATTTATTCGCTGGTGTTAGGTGCTCGGCCACATACACGGGGAGTTTTGGGCCTCCTAGGCCGATATGATGCGATGAAAGTTTTCCCGTTGAATTTTTTCTATTAAAGCGTGTCACAGCAGCCAGAACTGTGTCACGGTGTCGAGGGGTACGCAGTTTCGCAACAATTGTGCGTGGTCGGTCGCTTTGCTTGTTCAGTTTCGCAACTCGAGTTACTTGGCAGATGTCTTCCACATCCACTGGACATTCTACCGTCTTCGTCAACTGCATTATGATGTTAGTAAGGTTCTCTGTTTTGTGTTCCGGCACTCCGTTGATTTCCAAGTTTGCTTCTCTCAAGTTTTGTTCCGTTAGGTGAAGACGATTTGAGAGTTCGGTTACTGATACTTTCAGCGATTCATTTTCCTTTTTCAGGTCGACTATTGCAGCAGCCTTATCTTGTAATTCGGCTTTGATATCTTCATATTGCTTGTTAAAAAAAACTAAAGTATCGCTAAATTCTGCCATCTTTTCATTGATCGATCTTAACTGTGCCGATACCCGGTTGGTAATTCTTTCCTCGGTAGATGATAACTCTTGTTTTAGAATTTTTCTAAGTATATCTTCATCTACGAGTTTGTTATCATCTGGTGACGGAGGCCGAGCCTGTTTACGCCGCTGACTCACGAAACTAGTCTCAGGGGGACTAGTATTATCGAAGTTGTCGTTCTTAAGTGGAATCGTTTGGCGCACAGGGGTATTCGAGTTATCGCGCTTAGGCCGTCTACTCTCACATTCAGGGCATTTCCAAGTCTTTTTGCGTTCTTGGCTCATCTGGTCGAATCGCTTCTTGCCGATATTTGCACACAGGAGGTCATATTTCGAAGTACACTCCGAACACACCAAAAGATCCCCATTTGTTATTGGATGTCGACATCCAGTACACTTATTTCCATTAGGCGCCATATTCGTGTTAAAAGCAAAATAATATTTCACACAAAAATATATGGCAAGTTTGTCACGTTCGCAAGCTTTAAAGCGATGAAAGCGCTGTATCCACTCGTGGCAGGCAACCGCGCCGCATACACGGTGCGTCTGTGTGCGTAGCAGCGGGCGATGCGCGAGTTGGGGTAGGTCAGGGACTGGCGCCGAAATAACGACAATTTATTGTAGAAAAATCGCCAAAACTTACGATTTCGAATGCTTCCAGTAAATCCAAAGGTGTTCCGAGATAGCTTGTATTGTGGTCTTTCCAATAGTATGTAGCACTTATTAAAATTATGATTTTAAACAGCAATTTAGAATTAAAATATGGGGAGCAATGAATTACGTGTTGTCTGTTCTTATATCCTTCAAACGAATCTTCTGTAATTATATCCTTCAAACGATTACGGCTACGGCGGCTAATCTCAACGATCAGCCACGAATGCAGGATATATTATAGTGCTCAAGTATGTGCGCAAACACAAGTGCACTCTCTATTCCCTTACCCTCATATTCCGACGGCACACCAGCGTGACACCGGACCGGAGAGGGATTGGGCGCAGGACCGACGGCTTAACGTGTTTTCCGAGGCACGGGGGGAACGCCAACTTCCAGACTCCGGGATCATCGTCAGCCCATTTAAGTCCCCACTGCTGGGGCACGGGCCTCCCTCAATCACATGAGGGGTAATTGCCATACTCACCACGCTTGGCAGACGGGTTGGCGAGGGTTTCGATATAAATGCAGAATTTTCCTTCTCTGGGTGCTTTACCTTAGTCGCCTTTTACGACACCTCGGTAAGAGTGAGGGTGGCCTATTCTACTCTGCCGGGGACCACACGACTCCGGGATGACACTAGAAATTTCTTACCGAAAACTTGGTAACAAATTCTTTGTAGTAAAGTAGATACCGGAGTAGACCAGTGGCAGGCCTGAAAACACAAAATAAATAGGTTGACATAGAAACCCGACTCTTGCTGACATAGCTATCGAAGTGAGTGAATGCATCTTTCGGCTTACCGTTCCATACTCAGATCTAATAAAGAAATAGAAAAAAGGCTTAATTAGCGAAAAAGAAAAATTCTATACCGCGTCAAGAAGGCGAGAGTCAGTATTAAGAAACGTTCAGAATATATAAAATTAAGAAAGGCCTGTTAGATACTATTTATAACTCAAGAACGGCTGATTTGACTAAAAATTTGTAGAAATATAGCTTAGCGTCAGACGACCACAGCAGGGTACCTACGAATATACCTATACTTTTTTAGAAAATGTATTTACGAGATCTCTACCATGTGTGGCCATGGCGCTTGTAACAGTGCCGAAATATATGCACTTGGCAGAAATCTCGTAAATAACTATTCTAATGTTAGTGACCATGAAAATGTAAAACTTTACCTAATTTTTATATCGATATATCTACAAATTAATTAAAAAAATAAAGCAAAACTATGTTTGCCGAAATATCTTTACGAGTACTGGAGCTACTGCAAACATTTATTCTGCTTTAAAACAATAATGGAAACTGAAAAAAAAATCGTTTTATCCATCCCACCTCCACGCTTAAACTATCCAATATTCCGGGTTCAAATTCAAGCTTGCTACACTTGATACTCCAAGGTATTCTAAGTTTCTTCTCATTAACAATTTAGAACTAGTGTATAGATAATTCCTTAGTGGAGGATCCTGAGTGGAGTGCGCGCATCATCGGCTTAATTGTTAATTTCTATCAGGTGAGAGGAAAACTTTGTGAAGCTTCTAGATTGAGGATTGGCTGCTCGTATTATGCACTTAAAGTAAGAAAGCAAAAAAAGAAAGAAAGAAAACACATTTATTAATTTGGACACCACAACACAATATATACAAAAAAAATACACACACATTAATTACAAACACAAATAGAAGAATATTAGTTAGCAAAAAAATAAAAGGAAAACAAATAAAACTTCACAAACAATATTAACAAACATAAAAAAGGCGCAAAAAGTGTCATGTTCTATTTAACCAGACAGTTCCAAGTGATTGCATTTGTGTTGAAGCATACAGCAGTAGTCCTAACAATATCATAAAGAAATTTATTATCACGTAAGAAATAAAGACAAAAAAAGAATGTACAAATGTCAGACCGTAATAAAAAATACAATTTTGAATTGATATGTAGATTTATCAATTTATCTGTATCCAAGAACCCACACGCATTCTTTTTAATTAAAGACGACAACACATTTCCTTCTGATGTCGTAGATTTCCATGCGTTGCCGTAATCTCTTACCAATCTTACCATCAGATAGCTCGCTTGCTCGTTAGCCTCCCTTCCAATAATAAAGAAGAATAAAATTTACCTTGAAACAATAAAATAAACCCATAAAGTTTTCTAGATCATTGTGTGCCACCTATAGAATGGCAACAACTCAGTAATAATTTACTTCACGAGCCAATTACTACTTTACAACTGTCTTCATAAGAACGAACCCTTCATAAAAACTAACGAATAATGCTACGTTGCTTTTGACACACTCGACATATCTATCGTACATTTCAAGATATCCAAACGTCATTTTATTTTTGGACCCTTTTCACAAGTCTACGAGGCGAACACCTAGAACAAAAACAAAACACAGCTAGCCATCTATCTTCCCGTAGACAGAGACCTCGTTGCAAACTTGACCCGGCCTTAAACAAAAGCAGCCCGAACTAAATTATTTGACTCACTGCTACTGGGTATCAGGGGCTGTCGCGAGGACATATCTGTGCGACTTGCCGCGTGGTAGCCGCTGTAAATATGGGACGGCGAAGCTATCAGCTAGATAATGGGAGTCACCACAACTCAACTTTCAGACTTGGTATAAAACAAAAGCGAAAGGCGTTTTTGTGAAATCCGGCTCAAAGGACCAAATTGGTCCTTTCATTGGGATATTTGCTCATTTAATTAAATATAAGTTTTATCGAGCGTTTAACAATACTTTAAGGTCGTGGGTGTCTATGGGCAAGGGCAATCGCTTACCATCAGGCGATCCATCTGCTCTTCTGCCACCTATCACAAAAAACTTGACATAAACTTTCAGAGTCTCCCTAAATTCATACATACCTTGAAATTAAATGTACCTCAACCAGCAATGTAACAATTACTCCGAAATCCATTGTTATTGTATTCAAAATTATTCTTTTCTGACATTGTTTTTAAATCCATTAATTTATCATTCAAAATTCATATGACATTATTATATTCCCATTATTTTTTTTAACTTATGCAAGATGTGGTTATCTCTAATTGTAAGTGCAGTTAAAAATTTTAATTCTATGTCACTGTGATAATAATTATGTATTGCTGTTTCTTATATTGATAATCCAATAAATAAATAAAAAATCCTCGAAAGCGACTGCTAATAACGCAATCTAGTATGAAACGCTGTTATGTACACATGTACTTGCATCATCTAAGCGATTCATAGTAGATTGTGAGATCAACACCATCGAACACAAAGCTAAAAACTAGAATATGGTAAATTGAAAATGGTGCTAGAAATGAGGTTCTTGGTAGCTAATTCAAACTTCAAATAGTCTTTTTCTTGCTGCATTCTATTGAAAGATCATAGTCCTTTGTAGCGAAGAAATGAGCCGTCTTTAATCGCTGTTCGCATACACACAGCTAAAAATATGCAACAGTGAGAAATCTCTGACTATTAGCTCAGTTGCACTTAGATATTTGGTTTTGACTTCACTAGTGGTGGTTTTTGTGATTAAGCATGAATCAGGCCAATTTAACAGAAAGAAAAAATAAATGACACATAGAAATCAAAGGAAGGAAGGAGACAAGAGCAAAAAAAAAGAAAATGTGTCACCAAAGAGGGTTTGCACTCAACATGCCGAAGGGAACCAAGGACTCAGAGAAGGAAAACTCTGCATTTATATCAAAACCCTCGCCAACCCGTCTGCCAAGCGTGGTGAGTATGGCAATTACCCCTCATGTGATTGAGGGAGGCCCGTGCCCCAGCAGTGGGGACTTAAATGGGCTGGCATGATGATGACGATGATGCCGAAGGGACGCTTCGATGCTGGTCTTCCGTGCAAGTCTCGTAAAGTGGAGTACTAATAAGTAAGTAAGTAAACATTTATTAACCACATACTCTTACAAGATTTACATAGATAGGACACAACATTAAATAGACATTGCACAATAATAAATAGAAAAGAAATAGTTAAACAAAAACAAATGAAATAAGTTAATACATAAACTAGTGACCAAGGAAGAAGAAAAGGGAAAAAGTGAAGTGGTCAGCAAGGTCCAAGCTCAGCATGTGCTGCAGCGGTTTGCAGCTGCTGCCGCGCTGGTTTTCAGTTTGGACCTTGAATGACTGACGAAATAAATTTTGAATATGACAGATAACAAAAAATGTGAAAAATAACAAAAGACAACAAAAAGAAGGAGGATACAAAGAGACAGTACCTAATTACGGTTATTTCTTTCCTATGTAGGATTTGACGACCCAATTGGAACAGTGGTAGTGAACACTGCCTTTGGTCCAAGGATTGCGGGTTCGATCCCCGCACAGTACAAACATTTGTGTGCATGAACATGTCTGTTTGTTTTCTATGTATTATAAGTATCTATTTACAAAAGAAAAGTATTAATATATTATTTGTATATATTTGTAATACCACTGTTGATTCTGATATCCGTAACACAGGTGCCTGAGCTACCTATCTCGGAGCCAGATCAATGTATGTGATGTTGTAAAATATTATATTATTATTATATACTCCTTACAGTTAACGCGAAAAGAATTAGTTGTACCTATTTAATTTTATTTGTTTATTGATAGGTCGATACATTTAAGTACGACCGATTCCAATGATTGAAGTACATAACACAAAGTCATACTTTTTAATTGTAGTACGCATGCACTTTGAGACATCGGGCTTGGACCTCGAATATTTAAGGTGACGGGTAGGGCACACGAACCGCGAAAAATTCATTACCGCCAAAAGTGGCCACTTTTAGCGTGAATCATGTTTTCGCGTACAAAAACGGATCCAACATTTGTTCATGGTTATTTAATAAATAGTATAAGTATTTGCCGAGAGGTTGTAACTCCGAAATTGATTAAAATAGATCCGGTTTAGTAGCTTAAAATTAAAATCTATTGGCGTCGCTAGTGTGCCCTACCGACGGGTGACGACCTTAAAACACAATTTGAGCCGTAATTGACTGACTGTGTAGGCTCTATAATGTTATATTAGCGTTTTGACTAGTTTGAGACGATAATTTACTGGTACCACTATGCAGTGTTGTAATTCACTTTTCAGCTGTAACTTAAGTACCTAAAACTGAAAAACGATACATAGCCGTTGAGTATTGGTCGTTTTCCTCTAGATGGCGCTAGCACTAGCTAGACGACGGATGACTCTATCTCATTATATATTAAGTTACTCTATGTTCATAACTCACTGGTTCTCTCTACACTGTTCCTCGCTTCGCTTCTCAAACTGTCTGTACATATACGTGTGTAGTCGTCATTGTCGAAAAGGCACCGGAACACTTTGACTGCCTTCTGCTTTGTGTCGACGCGCGACGGAATTTGCACTACAAAGGAACATGGAGCTTTATTTTATGCTTGGGTGATGGGTGTATGATATCATATCGATAGGATTTCGCAAGTTGAGCGGTGTTTTTGCTTTAGATCTTTTTTTATGTGGTGACAAACAAGCATAAAAATCGCTTGGTGGTAAGCAATTGCCGCCGCCCATGGACACCCGCGACACAAGTGGAATCACAAGTGCGCTACCAACCATTATACCCCCCTTTCTCTTGGATTGGGCCTCCAGAACCTTCACTCACCCAGTGAAACACAGAACAGTACCCTTACTATGAGTTTGAATAACTGTTCTCACCATCGAAAACTATCGCTGTGTCCCTTTCATTGCGATTCATGTGAAAGAGACAGAGCAATAGTTTTGGATAGCGAGTAATTATTTTTAAACTCATGGTAAGGCCTCTGTGCTGCTTCACGCTGGTTTTCTGTGAGCCCGTCGTATCGCTCCAGTCGAACCGGCCCATTCATGCCGTATCGTCGCTCTCCCACTGTCAACAGATTTTTATAAAATTAAAAATTAACAGGAAGAAATTTTGTTTCACTTAAAATTACTGCAAATTTTCTTAAGAGAAATTTCAAACACAGTGAGACTTCCAAAGCAAACAGCATTTGTGCCAATTTGAGCTAATATAAATGTATTTACTATTCTTCTCCACCTCCTTGCGTCATCAATTATCTTTTCTTTTATGACATAGATGGCAGACGAGCAGACGGATCACCTGATGGTAAGCGATTGCCGCCTCCCATGGACACCAGCATGATGATATGATGGTATGATCTATTTTTATTATTTGATAGAAATGGGGTGAGCCCTGCATCTCATAGCCACTGCGACCAGTAGATGCAGCCCCGTAACCTATTACAGCACCTCATGTAGCTCCAGTTCCAGGATAAACCCGAGAATGGAGCTGATGGGGGAGCTCTTGATCTCGTCAGCTGAGATCATGTGTGCTCCCAGGTGCCGGCTTCTGCAGCGGTGCAGCGCTATGCACTCGCCGAGGACGTGGATAATCGTTTCCTCGTCCTCGCGACAGAACCTGCAGATTTTGGTATCTGAAAGGCCCATGTTGTGCAGGTGCTTGTTTAATTTGCAGTGCCCTGTGAGGGTCCGGGTGAGTGCCCTAACATGTCCTCTACTCAGTGGTGGTATGATCTAACATGCTAAATGGAATTTATTCACGATACCTATTATGAAGTTTTCGGTATGTAAACGATAATAAAAATGAAGTTTGAAAACTAAAACCCGACTACCAGCAGCAGACTTCAACAGAGACAATTTTCTTGTTTTTTTGGCAGTCGGGTTTTAGTTTTTAAACTTTATTTTTATTTAACATATTTCTACTCATGTTAATAAAACTACATATTTGAAATGTGCTAAAACAGCTCTTTCATTTGATACCACACACTGGCCGTCAAGCAAAATTTTTTTTTAGTTCCTTACTCTAACCAAGACGCTTTTAACGACTCATTTGTTAAAATATGATAACTAGTTTAGAAGTTATGAGGGAACAGATGAACAACCATACATACATACTTACCTACAAACATACAGGTTAAAATCATAACCCTCCTTTTTGCTTCGCCATAGTCGGGTAAAAAATAACGGTGCATCATTGAGCCAGATTTTTCGCAAATATTAAATACCGTTATATTATAGTAGGGGAGCCCATGATGCTAAATGATATTTACTCGAGCATCATAGATACCTATTGGATGGCAAAGCGTAGATGAAAAGTTATAATCATCTATAACTAATATACGGGCGGGAAGCGATGGTTGTAAGGCACCGCGTCCCAGCGAACAGAACATGAGGAAAGGAAGGGAACCTAACTCTCTAGTGAGCCTAGAGCCCCTAAGTCTAAGACACTAAGTCCCTAGAGCCCTAGCCCTGTCTAGCCATAGGAATAAATACATATATAGATAAGGTGATGGGAGCATGCTTCCCGCTTGCTACCCTGGGCGACCCGGCCCGGGTCGCCCAGGGTAGCAAGCGGGAAGAGTCAGGACGGTAGGTAGGATGGGAACCGCTGCCAGTCGAGCAGGCTCACTCGACTGATCATAATGACGGCTAAAGGTGTCTTGGCCGCAGCGGGAGAAATGAGACCCAACACAGATGGTTGAAATCTGTTTATTGTTAGTAGTTTACTTGTTTATATACAATGTTTATCTTTATTATCACATTCAAAGGTATTTGCTAGTGTAGCCGTCGGTGTAGAGTGCCGACGGTGCACGAAGATGGTACATCGGTCAGGCGCGCTGAATGTAGGTCTGTGCGACGTAGCTCGTACAACTAACCAATCGAAGTAGATTTTCAAAAATGTTAGTGAATGAGGGTACCTGGAGGCCCAATCTGGGAGGGGAAAGGGGAGTTTAAAGGTTGGCAGCGCACTTTGACTCCACAGGTGTAGCGATTCTAGATCAACAAAATAAGCGAAAAAAATCTGTTGTTCTATACATTTTTGCCGGGTGGTTATTTTCTCTCTCATCTTAGCATGTAGTTTCTGGTAGCGTCGTAGTCGTAGCATGATTAAGGTATTTGGGGAATCTGGTAATTACAGCCGAGTGGATATTCTATTTTGTTTGAAACAGCAGATTTTTTTTGCTTATTTTGTCGCTCATCCATTTAAGCCCCCACTGCTGGGGCACGGGCCTCCCTTAATCACATGAGGGGTAGTTGCCATACTCACCACGCTTGGCAGACGGGTTGGCGAGTGTTTTGATATAAATGCAGAGTTTTCCTTCTCTTGGTGCTGATGATTTTGACAGCAGCTTTACCTTAGTCGCTTTTTCGACACCTCGGTAAGAATGAGGGTGGCCTATTCTACTCTGCCGGGGAACACACGGCGTATTTTGTCGCTAGATGGACTTTATTCACGATACCGATTATGAGTTTTTAAGATGTAAGCGATAAAAAAATAGCAATGTATAGAGGCACATAAAAAGTAGAGTTAGAGCAATACTTTTTTAATGTAATTTATCCAATGTAGAGCAATTTATTTCGGTTACGTTGGGCGTGATGGAGCACGCGGCAGAGCAAACTTTATTAGTTTTATCAACTCTATTACTTTCATCGACCACTAACGTCACGGGTCACTGACTACGTCATAGCCACGTCGCTACATTTTGCTACACTATTTACAAGTATTACTGTTAAAAGGTGAAATATGATTCTTAAATTCGTGTAAAACCAAGATAAAATAAAATAAAATTGACGATAGAGAAGTATTTACAATGATATGCATATTACGAGTAGGTTTTTACCTATTAAATTGCCGTTTTAAATGGCGATTTACTTAGAAGTCGTATTTTTCATCCTAACTTTTTTTTATTTGTTAAGTAACTTAATTAATGCTGCTACTGATAGTTAACTTTGCCTTAATGGACAATGTTTAGAAACGTGTAGGATAGGTTTTCAGAAAAATGTTATTAATAAATGTCCAGCAATTATATTTGCTGTAAGTCTTACTTACACGAATTAGGGACCTTCAAGAGAAGAGTGTACTCCTTTTTAAAAAGGCCGGCAACGCATTAGCGATCTCTCTGATTTTGCGGATGTTAATGGGCGGCGATGATTGCTTTCCATCAGGTGACTCGCTTGCTCGTTTGTCGCCTCTAGCATAAAAAAAGAAAAAAACGGCAATTTCATACGTTTCCTGAAATTACTGTCGTAATATAAAGTAAAATAAGTAAAATTATAATCAAAAATACAAAAGTCTGTTGGCAGCACCACTTGACCGTAAAAGGGCCCTTAAGGTGACGGGTAGGGCACACTAGCGCGGCCAATCGATTTTAATTTTTAGCTACTAAACCGGATCCATTTTAAGCCATTTCGGGAATACAATCTCTCAACTAGCGCGATATAAAAATGCATAGTGACATCTACCGCAACAACGCCGAACCATCTGCTTGATTGCTTTCAGAGCCATCTCCTTTATACAAGCTGCATCTAACGAAAACCGTTGAACTATTTTTACTAAGGAAAAAGTACCAAGTGAAATGACCTTGGCTTATAGGTAATTCGAAAAGACGCAACACTTGCGAGATGTAATCGACATCTAGCGCCATCTATTGGTATAAAATGGAACTAAGGTCCCTAAACGAAGTGAGGGCAGGCCAATAGGAGTTAATAAAACGGCAATTCCGTAGAAAATTAACTGTAAAGCGTGCTATAGATTGTTACTAGTAGTATAATTCTTAAGTTTTCTTTTTCATCATCATCATCATCAGCCCATTTAAGTCCCCACTGCTGGGGCACGGGCCTCCCACAATCACATGAGGGGTGATTGCCATACTCACCACGCTTGGCAGACGGGTTGGCGAGGGTTATGATATAAATGCAGAGTTTTCCTTCTCTGGATGCTGATGATCATGCCAGCAGCTTTACCTTAGTCGGCTTTTACGACACCTCGGTAAGAGTGAGGGTGGCCTATTCTACTCTGCCGGGGACCACACGGCCGGTTTTCTTTTTATTTGATTTCATTTACATAATGTTTGATCTTAACGGAGCGACACTGTCAAATTGACAAAGCTCCTTGAATAAAGGAAAAAAAGAAGCCCCCTCGTCATTTTCATTATCACAC
>JADPWL010002342.1:0-10101 GCA_019059595.1 Marasmia exigua | reverse complement strand
GAGCTTTTTGTTTCTCGGAGAGAGTCTATAACAACGTTGTTTAATAGGCAGCGTATCTCCAGTATCGATACGATGGCTAACCAGATCAGTACGACCAAGTTCACCCTTAGCTTCAAAGGAAATTTGCTTAAAACGCGAAATAATATCATCAGCGATAACCTTTTCTTCAGAAGTAAGATTTTCGTAAGGTAGGATTTGTTTCTCCACAGAGTTGTTGAAGTGGGATGGTTTATTAAGAGAAAAGGCACACGATAAAAGTTTGGGAACCAAATTAAATTCCCTCCAAAAGTCAACACCAAGTATCAAAGACGGGTATATTTCAGGAATAACATATGTTTTAATAAGTCTAGTTTGGTCGTTAAAGGTAAAAGGAAGAATAAAAAATCCTAAAGATTTAACACGATGCTTACTAGCAGTGCTAACCGTAATATAATCAGACTTGGATAACGAAAAGCCCAGTTCCAAAATTTTAAAGTGCGAGTTATTACCTAAAATAGTCATTGAACTACCGCTATCAAGTAACGCCGTAAATTCAACATTAGAAATAGAAACGTTAATAAAAGGACGGTTAAAATCTCTTTCGTTGTCGTAATAAACCGAAGAAGTTCCATAACTTGCAAAAAAGTTCTTAATTATTTTTAACCAATTATGCCAGTCATCAACATCAAAATTTTCTTTTCGTTTATCCAAGTCATATGTTAGTTTTTTGAGTTAGAGGATGAAGAAGGTTGAGGCTTGTCAGCTTTACATTTCGGGCAATCCGAAGCTCTAAAGTCTTTCAAACCACATTTAAAACAGACTAAGAATCTTGGTTCAGTGCAAGAATTCAAAGAATGACCATTTATTCGACATCGAACGCAAAACAAATGCGCCTGAAACTTGGGAGCATTTTCAGATATCGCATGTGCAGAATTTTTATTCTGCGAAGAAAAGTTCGTACGAAAAGGCTTAAAGTTATTAGATTTATGAGAATCATAATTAGGAGTGAAAGAATGTTTAGAGTGAAAAGTATGTGTAACATTAGGTTTAGTGTTCGGTAAAAGTGTAGAATCGTGTTTAGGTTTATAGGATAATTCAGGAATAAGAGTATTCATTTCAGGTTCTTTAAAATTATTGTCGCGGTCAATACAGTGCTCAAATTGTTGACATACAGAAATTAAAGAGCCAATAGAATCAACTTTATTAAGAGCAACAAAAGAAGTATAACAAGGACGGATGTTACGTAGAAGTATTTGCAGTTTCTCCTGCTCAGGTAATTTCTCGCTTAGTCTCGAAAACATTTCAAACATTTTCGGAATATAAACCATAATAGACTCAGATTTACCCTGAGTACGAGATTTTATTGCCTGCAGTAGTTTATGGTCATAATCAGAATGGCCAAAGTCCTTAATTAACAACTCGGAAACGCGATCCCAAGTTAACGAAGGGTCACGACTTAGTTGGAATTTAAACCAATAAGAAGCATCGTCCTTAAAAATGTTGAAGGCCGAGCTTATAAGTATTTGCTTATCAAGTTTGTTCGTAAGTAAAAATTCATCAATTTTCGATAGAAAAGCTCTAGGACAAGTTGTCCCATCAAAAGTAATTTTTTTTAGCTCATTTAGATAATTTGGTAAGAGAAAATTATGAAAAGGTGGCATACAGTTAGGTTGAGAAATCGGTAAAGGTGAGTCCAAAGAGGTTTGTACCCGTGAAGTCTCAGCTGGTTTTGAAAAAGCGTCAAAACGTTCAGTCAAAAGAGTAAACTTCTTTTTTAAGTCGTCATAGAGTTCTATAAGGTTTGAGTCGCTGTCACTTACATCAGTGTCAATTCTGTCAAGTCGATAAAATAAGTGATTTATATAAGTTTCAATTTTCTTAAATAATTTCAGATTACCCGATTCGTATCGGTCCAACATCGAAGATAAATATAAGATTGTAGAAGAAGCTTGTGACAAATCGTCACTCAGAGGAACGGGAGAATCAATAATGTCCTCCGTAGGAAAATTACGAAGCAATAAAACAATTTGTTTTCTAAGCGATACAAGATTATCCGCAGGAGTTTCGTTCCTAATTATAAGTTCGTATTCAAGTTCCGCCTTATTAAGTAAGTTAAAGTTTATAAGACGAGCCATTTCTAAGATATTTGTAATTTTAAAGCAATAAAATATTTACAATAGTTTTTATTTTATTTACTTTATTTTAGTGAGAAAAATAGAGGAAGAATAGGGAAAGAAATATCTAAGAAGTAAGAGACGTCTAATAGGGAGCCAAAAGGTATGTTATATACAGAAACTTGTGCAAGTTTATTTTAGAATTTTGAGAACAGGGAGGGATTCTATAGAGTTGGGCGCCAAACTGTCACGTAACGGAGGGTTACGGAGCTAAAAGATAGGGGGAAGAAGAAAAGACAAGGATAGAGGGAAGAGGGCTATAATTATAAGCGATATGTACAAAGATGGCTCGTCCTAAAGTCTTAAATCTAACTTAAAACTAACTTAAAACTAGCTATTTACACCGGTACACTACACTAAATATATATACAAGGTAGAAGTTCAAAGTGGGCAACCGTGGTAGGGCGGTAATACAGGGTGAGCACAGGCAGCGCGCCGGTAGGATCCAGCGTCGCAAGAGGCGGGCGGTAGGGCTCCGCCGAGCGCAGGAGGCAGCAAATGGGGCGCGAGTCACAGATACGCGCACGCCGCAAGCCGGCCGCGGGTAGGCGCGACGCGGATACGCGCACGAGTGAAGGTAGACGCGCGTAGGTGCAGGGAGGCAACACCTTCCGTGCCCCGGCACCGTTACTCTACGGGTAAACGTATACTGGCACTGTTATAGCTTGAGGTTCTGAGCTTCTTCAGAGCTGGTGGTAGACTGGTGGTCCTGCCCATGTGCGTCCTTTTATATTGCCCATGCGCATTCTATTCTACAACATTTAAATTTTAAAATTCATACAATATAGAATATTCTCGAAACATAGCTAAACTCCATAGTTAAATTTGAATAGACAATTCGATAGAAAAATAAAAACAGTTAGACAACGTCAGCTGTCGGACAATGTCAGATAGACAATCTAAATATTTACAACAATAACTTTAAATTTATTTACAGATAAAAATGTACAAGGAAAATAACACATATAAGAGTAATGCTAATACAAGACATAATCATAAAATGATATACAAGCTCTATAGCAAACGGAAAACGAAGCTCTATAGTTAACACCAAAGGTAACTTTCTTTATGAGTAGTTATGTAGTATAACGAAGCCCCTGCAGGCTGCGTTACACCAGGACCCTGAGATCACGGCCCGGTACTTAAACCACTATACCGACAGGGGGGCACTAGAACAACGTGTACCTACATTAATATGTAATATGATAATTCATAAAATAATGCTAACTTATTTTAACTATCAAAACACGCAAATTAAATATTAATAATAAAATTTAAATTAAAAAAAAAATCACAAAGTAATTATTACGCATTAATAAATGTTTAACACATTTATAATAATTCAAGCGTATTAATCCGTGATAAAGAAGGGAAATTGCACTGTATTGTGCGTCGAAAAACAGGGCATGTGTTAAATACGGGACATGTCCCGTATAGTCCCGAACCTAGCACAAGAGCCCAATGTACGAGACCAGAATTTTGGAAGCTGTTTTTTTTTCCGAAAATTCGAGTACCTACTTATATATTAAGATAATTAAGATACTTACCAACTAAGTAATATGAATATTAATTTTTTTGGTTATGAAATTTTTTTTTTTAAGTTTTTTGTAAGTTGTTTGCTAGCCTACTTTTAAGGTTAGGTACAAGGTTTTTTTTTGTACACACGTACCGAAGGGGAAAAAACGCAACCCTATAACCATTGATATAGGTAGGTTGAAAATGATGTATTTCTGTTGCCGCTAAAACAGTAAACAATACAAACAATAATTGGGCTCCATCACATACTACTTTTTAAATATACATAGAATAAACATCCTTTTATTTATGAAAATAATCCTAATTTCCCAAAATAGTGATAATAACTGACCAAATTTCGATAAGTTTGATGATTTATTGATTGATAAACTTAGATTAAACCAAAAAGAGGTTTTTGATTTAATCTAAGTTGATAAAGTATTAACAAACTTGGCAAGTAAGTAAAGTTCCCTATGTCCTAAGTAGGTAAGTAATAAAATAAATAATTGTCAGGCCACTTGAATTGAATCAAGTGGCCGTGTGTACGATTACAATATACTATACGCTATTATATCGCACTCTTAGTAAGATAACGACTTAACTCAAAATTTCGGAAAAATGAGTTTTAGTGAAAAATCGACCTTATGGACCAAGTGTCACAGCATACTTCTTTAAAAAGCAACCTTATTCTGTAAACAATAACGTATAGAATTGATGAGTCACTATCTTTCCCGCCGCGCAGACCTCTTTCGTTCATCGAATATCGACCAATTCAGTCTTGCGGCGGCGGTTGCGCGCGAGGGTTTTGTGAAACGCCGGCAGATTTGGAGATGCGTCGATGTTTTACTAAAAAAATCGGCAAATTTGTTAAATATCTTTATTATAATAATGACTGGTTTTGACATAGGACTTTGTTTTAGTAAACTTCTCTGAGTTGATATAGGCTCCATTTAAAATGAGTCTTTATTTTATTGAAATGTATTATAGGATCAATGACAAATTATTACTTAGGTCTATGTTTTTATTTTAATCGTAAACAAAATATAACTCAAATCGAATTTGGTCTCTGTTTTGTTAAAAAACTACATAACTGTTTTGTAATGTTTAAATTTAGGTCTTTTTTTCATAAAAAAAAATAAATAATTCCAAGTCATAATTAAAAAAAAGTCTTCGTGTCATTTCATATAAGTTTCAACTTTTAAATTAAAGTCACTGTGTTGTTTATTCTTTCGTATCTCAGCTTTTCGAGGGAATTAGCGAAATTCACGCTAATACTATAATGAGGAATTCAAGGACACGGCCGTTAAATCGCGCAGTTACTGATTGAAACTCACATGCCGAGATCCGAGCGCGCAGGTATAGCTCGTGCGCGTCGTTTGTATGAAGTTGGAATGCTGTTAGATAAATATTACCATTTAAAAGTGCCCATTTACGTTGATTTGCTTACTGCGCGGATGCGATGATGATGAGTTTGATAATTTGTGTGTAGTCTAACGTTTGTGAATGTTTTGTATGCAGGTTCCGTGAAAGATCCATCCACTTTCCTTAGCAGGCCTAGATGGGATTCAGGTGTCTTGGCTAATGTTTTGTGGATCCTGGCAGCTTGGGTAGTGTCTTTGATGGACCCGCCAAATTTTTGCCAGGATCTCCTTTTTGCTTTCCTGAGCAATTAAAGCGTGTTAGCGCCTTCCTGTAAGCATCCCAGTTCTTGTCTTTTTTTGCCTTGTTAAATAAGGCACGGGCCTTTTGCGTCAGATGTTCCAGGTTTTTGTTCCACCAAGGCGCGTTCCTATTGCTCTTAGTGGTCTTAAGATGACAATTTTCTAGATACGCTTTCATTAGGCTTCTGCCTAAGTACTCTGCTGCGGCTTCCACTTGGACCACAGTTTTAATGTATTTAAAATCTCCAAAGTATAACCTAAGGGAGTTCCTAAAGCCCTCCCAGTTTGTTCCCATGGGGTCTCGGTACTTGTTCGGTTCCTTTGTTCCCGAGAATATTATGCCGTACCTAATATGGGTGTGGTCGGACATGGACGGCTCATCTGAGACGAGCCGATTGGTTACTCGGTGTGCGAGATTACCTGAACACCATGTTATATCTAGTACTTCCTGCCTAGAACGTGTGGTAAAGGTTGGTTTGCTACCCACGCTAAGAACAAATTGATTGTTGGTAAGCAAGTAGTCAAACAAGGACTCATCTCTTGCGTTCGTGTCGGAGCTGCCCCATGATGTGTGGTGGGAGTTGCAGTCGGTAACCACCAACAGCTGGGTTTCTCTCTCCAAACAATATTCCACTACCGGCGTCACCTTGTTCACCGGATCCTGGTCCTCTCCGGGTAGATATATGGAGCTGACTATGAGTGTCTCTGCACCTTTCCCCCCGGGGAAAATAGACCTCTATATACGCCACTATATATAGACCTCTATATACGCTGCAACAGCGTACACAGAGAAGGGATCGGGAAGTAATTTATATCTCTCTTGAAGAGCATGCATGCTCTTGGCCACACTCCGCAGCTTTTATTTAATATCTTACCTGTCGAGTTTAGCCCCACTACCGTGGTTTTTTTCAGCCCCGGTTCTTGGATCAAGGCTGTATCCAGGTCCTCAGAGAGGAATCTTTGGCAAAGGGCAGCTGTGGCTGCCTTTGAGTGCTGGAGGTTTACTTGTATCGCCTTAATCATTGTGTTGTTTTGGGGGATTGGGAGGGGAAGGGCTAGGAAATTTAGCTAAGACGGAGGGATGGGATAGGATTATATATAGGTGCCTAGGATGTGTCTGTTTCTTTACGATGGTGGTGTGTTTTATTAAGGGCCGATTTCACCGTCGAAATTGAACGCGATCAACGCTTAAATGCGATCAATGCGAGCGAAAACAAAGGAACGGAACTCAGTTTAGCGCGTAAACCGTGTTCAAGTGAATTGATCGCGTTCAATTTCAACGGTGAAATCGGCCTCTAAGCAGGTTTCTTGCGGCCTTCCTGCTGGAGTGTTCCTGTGCTCGGGACGGTAGATAGGTAGACCGGCAAGCCGAAGCAAAACGGACCCAGCAACCTCCTTAAAGGTAGGCTTCGGGTTTCCAGTTGATTACCCTCCAACTCGAGAGGTCCGGCATGGTATCGGCGTCGTGTTTGGCTTCCTGTATCCAGGCCGTACGGTACCTGGGCTTGGGCATCTCCTCTTCGTATACAACGGAGAGATTAGCCCCATCTCAGGGTTTAATGATGGGCAGTATGCGGATGAGACACTCCTTCAAGTCCTCATCTGCGCGCGCCAAAAGGATGCCACCCGAGCACGGTTTGCATCCAATAAAGCTGGGGTCGTCACCATCGTCTAAGGTGTCAATACACTCCAAGATAGCACCTTGAAGCATTTCGACCCTCTCCTGGTCCATTTTACCCAGGGCGTCTATGATGAGAAACCTCCTTAAAGGTAGGCTTCGAGGTGGAAGGCTCGCCAAGTTTCAGTGCTTTGGTAGGATTACCTTGATTCGAGGTAGACGAGGTATTGAGAGGGCGCTTTGACGCCCGCTCCCTCGTTTCCCCCTTCTCTCGGGTCCTCTGCTCACTCATGCGCAGTTCTATTGCCTGTTCGAAGGTCATACCCTTCGCTACGAGCCGATATATTTGTTTTCTATCAGCTCCAGAGAGCTTAACCCTGGGTTTACTCTCTGGCCCCTTGGTCGACGTGTCCCTTTGGTGCGTTGCACCCAGAGGGGTCGACTCTGCATTGGAAGTACCTGGTCCCTCAGTCCCAGGTGCTCCAGCAGTGTTCGTATGCTCCTCAGTATCGCTACCAAGGATCATAGCCTCGGAGGTACCTGGTACCTATTGGGTAGAATTTAAATGGTCGTCTATAATGTCTAAAATATCCATATAGTTCCTACGAGAAGCTAGGGAAGTAAAGGTCCACCCCTGCAGAATGAAAATTAAGGTGATGATTAGACTGCTATTAATTCTTAGTATGATTAATTATAGTTGCACCTAGTGCGTTTTTATAAAGACTTATTTTAGATTTTAATACATTTTTAGAGTACCATTTAAAGAAATAACTACTTAGTTCAAACAAAAGATACAATTTACTGAGAGTAAATTTAACTCTGTAACTATCAGTTGAACCAAGATCTATGCTAATTTTGTACTTTCTTTTTTTACGTGAACTTTTTCTAATAAAACATTTTAAACTATACTGTTGTTTTTCTAATTAAGTTAAAAATACCTACACTTATTTCCAAATTGAGTCGTTATCCAAGGAAAAATATTTTGTCAAAAAGAGACTTAACTTTTAATATGTTTTTTTTTTGTATTAAAAACTTAATAAAACAGTGACCTAAATAAATGGTGGTCCGATTTTTTTGTCAATTTTTGAGTAAAATATTGACCTATTTTTAATTACGTCATAAATTGACTGGGTGGATTTCATGAAATAATGACCCATCTCAAAATTGTTTTTTCAAACATTTTTTTTTACTATCATATTATATAAATTCATTTATTTTTTTGCTAAATCTAAAAGAGTATATTCGAAGGCTTAAAACCGTAATTTTAGTTTCTTCCTACTCATCATAGTTAAAATTTTATAGGAGACTAAAGTATATGCTCTAAAACCACAAATCATTTTTTGCCATTTACCAAAACTTAGCAATTTCGAATTGAGTCATTATTTTATTAAGAGTGCGATATCTACTGTGTGTGTACTCGTTAACTAATATCGTCGACCTCATTCTAATGGACGTATCTCATTTTTTAACATTGGGCTTCAGGAGCCCAATTCTCGGGATTTTCGATATGAAAAAACATGGCGGATGTCAAATAAAATCCATACAAAATATCTATGTTTTCGTGATACATATTCGTTTCGATAATGTCACGAGCCCGTGAATTAGGCTCCAGGAGCCCAATGTTAAAAAGTGAGATACGTCCTATTAGAATTAGGTCGACGAATGGCGTATTTTATAGGTTAGAAATATACTCACCGCTTCACAAACTAAGATAAGTAGGTACTATGCACCGTTTTCACCAAGTCCAATGCAATTGGTCCCCTACGTCTATTGTAAATTAGAAAGCCGTGATTAGAGGGTTATTTTTAGGTACTCACTCTAAGTAGGTAGATGTTTTGTACTTTACCTTCACACACACACACACACAATTTGCTGGCAGCACGACCGTAACGAACGTACAAACACTGAGCAATAAGTTTAAGTACAAAGATTATAAGTAAAAACTAGCCCTCTTGCATAGTCATGCAAACACCACACTCAATAGTACGTATGTACACGGGTTGGATTATTATCAGCTTTTATCTATTGGTTATTGACACGTCGTTATCACTGAAGTGTAAACATGAACTCTATACCTCTGCAATAAGAGCGACATTAAACGAACACGAATACGACAGTATTCGCCATCAGTTTATACGAGGGTATTCCCAGAATTTTGATTTTATTGGTGTTACCAGTTTAAAATAAACTTGAACAGGTTATATTTACACGACTGTTATATGAGCGTTGGTTTGGTCCACTAGCGCCCTTGATGTTTATATGTTTAATTAATTTTGATGTAGGTATTTGAGACATTGAAGAAATTAATCTCTTCTTACTGTAGGTCAGAGTATTATTAGCTTACTCTATGGTACAGACTAACTCAGGTCGAGTTACCACAGTGCAAAAATAGTACGTGTCTCAGACATAAGGATGGTCCAAGGATTCAATATACTCTATGGTCCAAGGTTCAATAAGGGGGGTAACTACAAGTGAAAATCGCTTCTCGGCCCTTTGGCTAAGATCAAAGTGAAGTGAACTACACGTGAAGTCGTGTATACTCACTCAAGAAAGTATGATCTTCAATCTTGTGTAATGTTAACTCTGTACGAGTACAGTCAATTTGGGTAACTTTGAATTACCTTGTAACTTTGAATTAAACTGGTTTAAAGATTTTTTATTTTATTCCTTGGAATTCCTATACAATTTAAAACGGTATCTAAAGGTCGATCCATTCAACGTAGATACCGTTTTAAATTGTATAGAATTTCCAAGGAATAAAATAAAAAATCTTTAAACCAGTTGTATTCAAAGTTACAAGGTAATTCAAAGTTACCCAAATTGACTGTAGTAAATTTCGTGATTGGTACAAGTCAGATGGTTCTGTCAGGAGGAGTCAGGCAGGACATACAAGGATGGTGCAAGGTTCAAAGGGGGGTAACTACACGTGAAGTCGTGTATACTCACTCAAGAAAGTATGACCTTCAATCTTGTGTAATGTCTTGTGTACACACTACACTTTGATCTTAGCCAAAAGGCCGAGAAGCGATAAATGTCTTGTGTATGCTAGTTCTGATGGTAACTGACGTGAGGGCACCAGTTTTGGTATTTCACAGACCACTACCAGCCCCTGACGTGGATGGTTCGGTGCACTCGGCCAAGAAGGTTATAGATA
>JADPWL010002340.1:0-23616 GCA_019059595.1 Marasmia exigua | reverse complement strand
AAATATCCTATACAGTTGTTTGGTAAAAAACCTGGTAAAAACTATGTGGTAAAAATAACATTTTAAAATTACAAGAATTTAACCTTTATTTCGTTTTCGGCTTTAAAAAAAAAACAATTATTATACAAAAAACCAAATTTAAATATGAAAAATTTAAGATTAGATTTTTGTGATGAAAAAATATTGTATTTTTTGGGAGTTTGTAACTAATACAACTTATTTATTTAAAAAAAAAAAACTTGATTATAACTGGTACACCAATAAACAAATTAATAATGCATTCGAAATAAATAATTTCTGTGCGGTCATGTGCAAAGTGGTATAAGTCGACTTAATCGAATTTGATGTTTCTTCTTGCTACTTTTCATCACAAAAAAAAAATCGCTCTATTTATTCTGTCTGAGCAGACAAGAAAAATGGAGGATTTTTTTTGCATGTCTGACGACAGAAAAATAGAGGAAGTTTTTGTGATGAAGGTAGCAAAAAGAAAATAAAATTCGTTAAGTCGACTTGTACCACTTTTCACAGGACGCACAGATTTAATTTAAGTAATACTTCAAAATAAATGTCAATTTAAAATACCAAAAGGACACCGTTTTATAAAAAAAAAATATCTACTTCACAATTTTGTTGAATATGAAAATTGTGATGTTCTTAGGCCAAACAAAAAGATTTTTAATTTATTTTTAATAAAAAAATTTAAAACGTTTTACATAAAAAAACCTTATCCACACATTCCTGGATAACTTTAAAAAGTAATTATTAACTAAAAAAAACAACATAGTCATTAACTAGTCTAAACTAACTTTTTTAAAAATGACCAACATAGTTATGTAATATAAATATTTACAAATTATTTTATCATATTTACAAGTGGCAAGAATATGTATATCTATGTTGATATAATACCAATAAGCAAATTTCCCATAAGGTAACTGATGCGATCATCAGATTTTTAAATTTATATTTTTAGTGTTTTCTTTTTCTAGATTCTTCAACATATATTAAAGTGTTTTTTTTTTTGTTTTTTTTTTTTTTTTTCGAAAAAGATGCATGTTGAAATTAGACTTTTAAAAATAGGAAACCTTCCTTTTTGCGAGGCTTTTAGCCGTTAGTTGGGAAATAAACATGAAACAATATTGTTCTGATGTAAATAGTATTTTCTAAATAGATACCAAATAATTTGTTGATAAAACTATACCAGATTAAAAATCATATATTAATTTTATTATTGTATCAATCACCAACAAACAGAGGGCCTACCCCTCTCGAAACGTTCCCCCCCCCCGATAAAAGACCTGCCCGTCTAAACTAAATCGTGAAATTAGTTTCGTTTTAGGCCCTCAGCCTGTTGCCATGTTCATTCCTGAATATTCCATAGGCCCCTTCATGTTTGCCAGAAGAACATTTAAATATAAGTACATGTAAATAAACAAAATGCAAAAAAAAACCGAGGATTTACTAGTCTTAACTTTTTTATACAATAACAATATTGCTTATTGTAATATTAATTTTAAAAAATAAGCATTGTCCCCACCGAACACTCAAAACCTTGAACACAAAATAAAAAGGCACAGATATTTCTAGCCGACACTGATATCGAATAGTTGGAATATACCTCGAGTGTGGGAATCCTATGTATTTAAAATACATTAACTAATAGAGGGATTCAGAAAAAGTTTTTAAAACGCTTAAAGTATAGATCTCCAAACTTTGGACACAATAAAGTTGAGCCTTGGTCACCGAAGAGAGCACCGGGATCAGTTATTGTTATATAAAATAAATTAACCAACATGTTCCGATTCCCCTTACTGTTAAGCAAATTGTTTTAGAAGTTGTTTCCAGACCTGGGCGCGCGCATAAAGAATACGTTGCTACTCTTTATGTAAATGTAAATTACAGGAAAAATAGTTTTATTGTTAGAGCTTGTAATAAATGTAATAGTTAACTGTAACCATATCGGACATTTTCATGATAAGATTACAGTTTTTTAAAAACTAATAAATAAAAAAAAAAAAAATTTTTTTTTTAGATTTAGTCTTGATTAATTTAATACCAAAAAATAATCAGCCTTTTCGCATTTTTTTGATTTTGTCTCACAAACACTAAACGTATAATTTGTAGTGAAAATTTAAATTGGCGGATGCTTGCTATTATTAAGTATTTAGAACAGAGTACTATTTAAACAGCTGTATTTTTTCTTAATAAAAGAAAAAACAAAATAGTGTGTTGACCCAGCGCTAGGCATTGTATATCGTATCGTCTTTCTCGCGCACGTTTCGTGAGTCTGTATAATGCAAGTTATATTTTGTAACTCTCCCGCGGGAAGTCACGGCACAAGGCTAGTCCTGGAAGGCGTACGTAGAGATACAGATCCAACACGAAAAGGCCCCTTTGAGACAAACTAATGTAAGTGGTATGATGTAACAACCTAGCTGGGATACTGTCTCTGTCTGCACTATTGAAGATACTACAAGCAAAGACAGCACCCGCAGGGCAAGTACTATTGCAGATAAAAGGGAACTATGACGGGTCTATGGCAGGGACCGGAAAACTTTCAAAAGTTTAAGCCCTATCAATGCGGGTAACCCTATTGGTAGCGTGTACCATATCAATAGGGTTACCTTATTGATTGTTCACAAAATGTGTGGTCCGCATTGTGCCATGGTTATTTAATAAATAGTATAAGTGTTATTGCCGAGAGGTTGTACCCGAAATGCTTAAAATAAGATCCGGTAGTAGCAAACAATAATCGATTGGCGTCGCTAGTGCTGCATACCCATCACCTTAAGAAGACGACGTTATGTTTGTATATTTGCGCTTGGGGTGCTTCGCAAATATGCTACCTGTCTTTAAGTAATGTATCCAACGGAGGACAAAAGCATGTTTGAGAAGGCGATTGAGTGTTCGGGCTTCAGATAAGGTAATAGGGTATATGACTAATGCTTTCCAAGATTTAACAAAAATATAAATATTTTATCAAAATATAGGTCATATGTGCAAATGGCAAAAATTTTCAATTAAAAATATAACGTCAGCCAGTTGATGGTCATTCAACGATTCATGGGCAAGTCCATTTTACAAAGTATGAATTATTAAAAAATAATTATACCATTGAAAATCCATACAATTTGCACCAACTATTATAATAGAAACCATTGACATAAAACGAAACATTTGATAAGTACCATACAAAATGTAAATATGAATGCATACAAAATACCTATCGTTTGTGACGTCACACCTTAGTTATCCATTTGTATGGAGCGTGTTGGGCTTGCAAAAATAAGGTTAGATTTGTAAAGTTGTGATAGAATCAAGTGATTCTTTCAACGATGTTTGCTATCAGTGAGAGGTCCTTTTGATGCAAAAATAAAAAAAAAATAGTTCATATAACCGTATGAAACTTGGCAGTATTTCTTTGTAATTTCGAATTTATATTTATTTTAAATGTATATTAGTCTATAATTATAAAATTAAATTTAAATTATACATTATTCGACAATGATTTAGAAAAATGATCTCAATTTTTATAGCAAGGTCTTTTAAGACCGAAAGGTGATTGTTTAATTAAAAAAAAATACCCTCCTTTCTCATGCAGATTGCAGACGGTAAAAATTCAAAGTAGGTTACAAAGGAGGTTGCTAATTTTTGCTGAGTCAAAAACTTCGTGGCAATCACGTGTCATTATTTTCATACAGAATTCATTAATGAAAAACTCTACAAGTCGCTGTCCTGAGCAGCACTTTCGTGACCAAAAAACCAAAGTTTATAATTTAAAGGTATTTTGAAAATTCTCTTTTATACTTGAACTTTCGAAATTTAACCGCACGAAAAAATATTTATAATATGTCTTTACCCAGAAATTGGCCGTATTTTTTAGACACAATAAGATGTATAACTCCTTTAATAAGCTTAAAAAGTCACATACTATACTTTATTTGATGTAAGACATTTTAAGGTTTTTTTATAAATAATATTTCAAAACATCACATACATTGATCTGACTCTAGGATAGGTAGCTCAAGCACCTGTGTTAAGGATATCAGAATCAACCAGTGGGATAAAATGAGAGAGATAGATGAATCTAGAAATGGTATTTCATTTCTGAAAAATGATTTTTGGCGTTATTGCCATTATGGAGTGGTTACTTTACAAATTAAAATAAGTTAGTCTCTCGAAAATACAAACTTCTAAACAATCGGCCATACAACACGGCAATTTCATAGGTGAAGAAATAATATAAAATTTTTTTATAAACACTACCCTGACTTAACATGGACATAGAATCCATTGACGGCGCACTATAACCCCCTATCCAGCCTAAAATTATAATCCTGGTTCCAATGGATAGTCATCACATGGATTCTCCAGAGAACTGAGGCTTGATAAAGAAAACTTATAACAAAATAGACATTGGTACTTCTTCAAGCCTGTATGCGTTTTCAAATGCCTCTTCCAACTTTCCCTTTCGTGATGAATACTTTCCCGCACTGCTGGCATAATGAACGGTTTCTCTCGGTGCGTGAAACTGGTAATTTCAAACTAGTAGTGGAGTTGAAGCTTTGTTAGTTACAAAAAACTTGGCCAACCATGTCTTCTTCTATTCGGGATTGGTGATGTCCTCTAATGCTATGCGGGACCCGTGGCCTTTTAAATGTTCTTATAGGTAATAGAAGTGTTGGAATACCGGGAAAGAATAATAAAATTTGACAATAAGCACATGTCATGCCTCACTCAAATGTTGTCTGAGGTGGTGGCGCTATGTGGCGGGTCATCTGCATTCCCTCTAGAATAGGTTGCGTGTAAATGATAGATTAGATAGATAGATAAAATATTTATTTCGCATTTAAGTTGACACGGATTCGGCGGGTAGGGCTAAAAACAAGCCGCATTGGGCTAATGCATTCAAGGTTGTAAATTAGATGTCTAGTGCTTTTAGTGTTCAAATTGGTGTTTATGTTTGGGCAGTGACGTGCGCAAAGTGATATAAAATAGAATCGTTGGATTGTATCATTTTTAACACTGCTATTTGTGTGTCGAGTGAGTTGTCTCGTTGACAACTTTGCTTGACCAAATAGAGTCTTAAAAAACTGCGATTGCTTTTAGGTGGTATTACCTGATCCGTAGGTCCGATAACGTAAACACGGCGGTTTATTGAGTGACCTGTGACTCTTGGGATGACTTGACTCTTGACTAACCGACGCATGAGTGGCGTGTCCACTCGTTGGTCGAGTGACTTAAAGCGAGCGGGTAGAAGAATAGTAAAAATAGGTGTCAATCTAGCACAAGCATAAACAAAATAATTATAAATTCAAAACTTTGATTGACTGGTTTTGCCAGTTGACACAATGTGACCATTTCATTAGTTTTTTGCTCCAAAAAAAAAAAAAAAGCAACGATTTTCATATTCAGCCCATAATCTATGGGTTTTCGCGTTTCCGTTGTGCAAGCGGAAGTTACCGGTTTTTATAAAAAGTATGCATGGAAGGATCTAGAATGTCCATTTACCGGATTATATTGGCAACATTTGCAAAATCGAATGATTCCAAAAATAACGGAAATCGGCTTCCATGCGACTTGAAGACTAATATGATTTACGCGTAAAAATCGGGTCTCTTGGGTCGGTTCCGTATGTCATTCATTAGCCGTTTGTGGTGCCCACGGCCAGAGTCGAATAGGCCACCATCTCTCTTACGAGGTCATAGTCCTCACCAGCCATGTTCATTCCACCGCTCGCATAAGGACGAATTCTTGGGAGAAGGCACCCAGTACTGGCTAAGGGCTCTTTTCCCAGGTCGCGTTATTCACTCCTAACAAAGTCTGGTTTCTGTGTCCCATCTCAATGGCACTTCTCCACAAAGAGGCGTGAAAACACCACAACACAAGCGACTCGCGGCATCGGCGAGTTCCACATCAATCAACTTCCTTCCTGATGTTAAGCATTTTTGTGTGCAAAAACGAACGCAACCGTCGAAAGCTTCTGACAGGTTGACCAATTCTCTTGAGGGATATACTGGTCGTATCTCGTTTATTTCCAGTCATTCTCTCTCTCTCTCTCTCTCTGTCTCTCTCTACCGAGGTGTCGTAAAAGGCGACTAAGGTAAAGCTGCTGGCATGATCATCAGCACCAGAGAAAGGAAAACTCTGCATTTATATCAAAAAACCCTCGCCAACCCGTCTCTGCCAAGCGTGGTGATTATGGCAATTACCCCTCATGTGATTGGAGGAGGCCGTGCCCCAGCAGAGGGGGACTTAAATGGGTATGATGATGATGATGATGATGATGTCATCACTGCGGTAGATCTGCCGAAAATATGCTGCGTAGCTTCCTGAACGCTGAACGAGTTGGATTCGTCGATGGACCTCTCTCTGGAAGTTGGACCAAGCTGGACTTTTTATCCATGAGTTAACATACCTCGCCACAGATGTTGCAGACCCTGGACCTCTCGTCGGCGGGGATCAGGTCGGCCACATTCCCGCTTGCCGCGTCGGGCTGCTTGGGTATCTTGCGCGCGTTCTGCAACACCATCGCCAGGATCTCGTTGCGGTTCTCCTCGATGATCCTGCGTGAGAGTTTGAAATTATCAAGATAAATATGTCCTTTGATAATTATAGAGATAATTATCAAGATAATTATCAGATAATTATCCGATAATTATCAAACAGATATAAGCCTAGTTATCCTTTTTTAACTGATATTACATATCAATATTTTACGTTAGAATCAAGTGATTTAAATAAATTAGAGACATTTTACAATCAAGGTCAACTTGATTTATTTTTATAATTTCGTGTATAATAACTTGCAAACCAAAATACGAGCAGTTAATCAACTAATTATATAATACTTTTACAACGATAATACTTGTACTTATTTAATTAAAATAAATTGATTAGTGGAATATCATCTTTATCAACCTCAACTGCGTTAACTGGACGGGGGTTTTCTGTATCTGAATAAAAAATGGCAAATATTTTCGATTATACTTATCAAGACATTTATCAACCAATATTTATCTTGATAATTATCAAAGATAATTATCAATGATAATTATCACTTCAAACCCTGCATGGGAGGTCATCACCCTTAGTAAAATACCGACCTAACTCAAAATTTTAATATAGATGCTAAGTGAAAATAGTATCGGCTAAAATCCAGGGATGAAAGGTCATCTAACAACAATTTTGAGTTAAGTAAATAGGTACACTCACATATGAACACGAGATGAAATTTGAAGTGCGTTATTTACTCAAGACTACTCAAGAATAAATTGCAAAGAATTGCTATAAAAATATCAACAATTTTGAGTTAGGTCGGTATTTTACTAAGGGTGCGAATCTTGTTCATACAGGGTGTATCTGTGAACATTTACATCCTGCCAACCACGTGGTCTCCCAACCATTCTGTACAATATTTGTTCCATTACGTTTGGAAATTGGCATAAAAAAAAATTAACTTTTCATACAAAGTCGGTCAAGTGACTTAGTCATTTTGTATAGGGAGTCGAATAAATTTTCGACGAATTTCGATAAGTCATAGAACAAATGTTGTTCATAATGGTTGGTAGAACACGTGTTTAAAGGGATGTAAATGTTCACAGATACACCTTGTGTCGAGGATGAAAGACTCGATGCATGAAACCTTCTTTGTTCACTTTTATGGCGCGAAGAATACTTTATTCTTTTTTTCTAATGTCACTAATTTTCTCACCTTTGGACAATGAGCGTAATTTTGTAATGTTTACGCATTAAATAATACGGTATATGACTATTTTTTTTTATTTTTGCAATCAAAAGACCTCTCAATGATAAAAACATCGTTGAAAGAACCACTTGATTCTCATTTAAACTACCTGGGATATCACGACTTTAAAATCACATTATTTTGGGCAAACCCAAAACGCTCCATACAAATGGCTACTGAGATGTGACGTCACACCTAAGTATTTTGTATGCATTTCATTTGAATTTCGTATGGTAGCTATATCAAATGTTTCGTTTATGTCAATGGTTCTATTATAATAATTGGTGCAAATTGTATGGGTTATTCAATGGTATAATTATTTTTTAATAATTTCTAGTTTTAAAATGGACTTTCCCATGAATCTTTGAATGACCATAAAACCGGCTAGACGTTATATTTTTAATTGAGATTTTTTGGCATTGGCACATATTGACCTATATTTTGATAAAATATTTATATTTTGTAAAATCTTGAGCTCAGTCATATACCCTATTATTTTTATACAATTTTACATTGTCCGCCATTTACGAATACCGCACATAGGTTCCTGAATCCCGCCGGCAGAGGCCTGCCGGTACATTTTGGTCCTTCGAGCCGGATTGGACACGCCATTATACGAAGATAGCTGTGACTTTTTATGGATAAATTTGGTTCAAGACCCTCATTGGATGACCAGTTGTTATCAATTAATCATCATGTTTGTTAAACCTTTGTTAACTAAAACGGTGTTATAGAGCCGTCATACTATTGTTGAGTGTTGCCGATTAATCGATTATTTCACCCTAATCTAATAATCGTTGTACATCGATAAATCGATACTGAAATTAAGCCGATACATCGATTATAATCGATTAATCTGCAAACTATTTCTAGGATATAATAGTCAGTTGTATTATGTATTGGACATCTTCTATATCGATATCGATAGGTATCGGCTTAATCGAATTCAAATCGATATTATCGTCCAATTTAATCGATATATCGACCGAAAAATTAAAAAATCGATACTATCATAGTACCAATCGATATAGGGGATTATTTGGGCCCCATTTGCATAAACGATTAATAATCGATTTATCCGGCACACTACGTATACGTGTTTGCCGAGAGACTGAAGCCCCGAATTTAGATATTTATAATATAATTTGTTTGGGTAGCTAACAATGGAGTGCTTAGTGTGCCCTAGCCGCCGCCTTAAAGCGTTTGTATAGAATTAACTTTAAAAACCATTTTAGTGTCTCAACTAATCGTTTAGAAGCTCTCTGAAACGTTTTTTTAGCATTGTATGGAAAATGTATGAAGTTGTATGAGAGAGGCGGAAAAACTCCACATCCTCCTCTCTGATGCGTCGCCAGATGCATCTGTATTGGTACTTCGTGTGGAACATAGCGTGCGCAAACGGGACACTCCGTAGCGCAGTACGAACTTGTCCCTCCTGTGGGACACCAGGTGGGCTGCAGCTTGCATGCCGCGTGTGAAGCGTTGCTGCAACGTTGCACACGAAGTCCTTGTCTGGCTTCTGGTGTCTTAGATGGTATACCTGCAAAAAAAAAAAATGTATGAGAGTCATACAAATGTTGAAAAATACAATTTCAAACTTGAGATCTTTTTAGATTGGTTATTACATAAAAAAGATATTACACTACATACAAATCTCATACAAAACAACAAAAACTGCCTTCAAAACACATTTGAGAAGCTTTCATAAAGGTTATGAGTAGTATTCAAGTTCTAAAAACAGTCATATATTTCAATACAACTGTCATACAAAACACCAAAAATAAATTCAAATATCTGGGGGGGTTTATTTGTCAAGGCACAAAGTGGACCCCCGCTTTCAGATTGGTTATGATGTTCCGAAGGTTAAAACAGTCATACATTTTCCATACAACTTCTTGTACACACACAATACCTTTAAAACACTTGGGACGCTTTTTATATTTGTTTACTGATAGTTTGAAGTATAAAAAAAACGGCCAAGTGCGAGCGGGCTCGCGCACAAAGGGTTCCGTAGCAGCAAATATACATTATAAAGTTTTAATCATCGCGGATTTTAAGGTGTACAATACTGTAGTATAGTTTTGATCTAGTCTTATAAAGGTTCAGCCATCGTTTTCAGTGTAAGCACAATAACTTAACCAAACATTACAGTTAATCAACCTATCTCAAAAACTATAAGAGATACTTTGATCAAACCAAAAATCGTTGAAAGCGTTAATTAGCATGCATCACATCATTTTTTTTAGAATTTTATACACCCGTAGCTTATAAAAATAGAGGGGGGGGGACATACTTTTACGACTTTGAGAGTCTGATATCTCAAAAAACGTTTCACTTACGAAAAAATGTTTTTTAGAAAAAACTTTATATAATTTTAAAAGACATTTACATTGATACCCACACGGGTATGTTACATCGAAAAAAAAAATTTTATCCCTCAGTTTACCAGTATGGGGGCCCCACCCCCATTCTTTTTTTTTTTTTACTATTTAGTGTACAATTTCCATCAAATGTCCATCACGTAGTACTTATAGTTTCCGAGTAAATCGGCTGGACAGACCGGCAGACGGACAGACGGACAGACGGACATGACGAAAAAACATATAGGGTTCCGTTTTTGCCATTTTGGCTACGGAACCCTAAAAAAACGGTCATACATTTTCCTACAACTTCATACAGACACAAAAATAACCTTTAAAAACTTTGGACGCTTACACGTTTTCAAGCATAAAAACAGTCATACAATATCCATACATCTCTCATAAAAACAATAAAAATCCTTTAAAATACTTGGGACGCTTTGAATATTGGTTTCTAGATGATTTCAAGTATAAAAAAAAATCATAAAAACACAAAAAATGCCTTTAAAACGCTTGGGACCCTTTTTATGTTAGTTTTTACATGTTTGAAGCATAAAAACAGTCCTACAATTTCTATACAACTCTCATACACACATCGGAAATGCCTTTAGAACACTAAGAACACTTTTTTTATTGTTTATTGATAGTTTTGAAGTATAAAAACAGTCATACATTTTAGATACAACTCTCATACAAACACCGAAAATACCTTTAACACACTTGGGACGCTTTTAATATTGATTTTTAGATGTTTTCAAGCATATAAACAGTCATACAATTTCTATACAACTCTCATACACACATCGGAAATGCCTTTAAAACACTAAGAACACTTTTTTATTGTTTATTGATAGTTTTGAAGTATAAAAACAGTCATACATTTTAGATACAACTCTCATACAAACACCAAAAATACCTTTAACATTATTGGGACGCTTTTAATATTGATTTTTAGATGTTTTCAAGCATATAAACAGTCATACAATTTCTATACAACTCTCATACACACATCGGAAATGCCTTTAAAACACTAAGAACACTTTTTATATTGTTTATTGATAGTTTTGAAGTATAAAAACAGTCGTACATTTTAGATACAACTCTCATACAAACACCAAAAATACCTTTAACATACTTGGGACGCTTTTAATATTGATTTTTAGATGTTTTCAAGCATATAAACAGTCATACAATTTCTATACAACTCTCATACACACATCGGAAATGCCTTTAAAACACTAAGAATACTTTTTTATTGTTTATTGATAGTTTTGAAGTATAAAAACAGTCATACATTTTAGATACAACTCTCATAATAACACCAAAAATATCTTTAACACACTTGGGACGCTTTTAATATTTAATTTTAGATGATTTCAAGCATAAAAACAGTCATATAATTTCTATACAACTCTCATACACACATCGGAAATGCCTTTAAAACACTAAGAACACTTTTTTATTGTTTATTGATAGTTTTGAAGTATAAAAACAGTCATACATTTTAGATACAACTCTCATACAAACTCCAAAAATACCTTTAACATTGTTGGGACGCTTTTAATATTGATTTTTAGATGTTTTCAAGCATATAAACAGTCATACAATTTCTATACAACTCTCATACACACATCGGAAATGCCTTTAAAACACTAAGAACACTTTTTATATTGTTTATTGATAGTTTTGAAGTATAAAACAGTCGTACATTTTAGATACAACCTCTCATACAAACACCGCGAAAATACCTTTTAATACACTTGGGACGCTTTTTAATATTGATTTTTAGATGTTTTTCAAGCATAAAAGCAGTCACAAATGTTTCATACAACTCTCATACAAACACCAAAATACATTAAACACACTTGGAACTATTTATTATGTTAGTTTTTCATGTTTTCAACCATAAAAAAGATCATACAACTCCCCATACAAAACTCACCATCGTCTCCCGTTTCTTGTAAGTCTTCCCCGCACACGGTGGCAGAGGAATGGTTTGGGCCCCGTGTGCGTGGCCCTCGTGCTCCTTGCGGGGACGTTTCATCCGGCATAGTTTCCAGGAAGCAGAAGTTGCATTTTCATAACTAAATCTTCGCCTTCGTGGGACTTTTTGTGTATCTTTAAAAAAAATCCATACGTGATTAAAATGGTGTTACTAGAGTCCATTCAGCGTAAGGAAGTGAAATGGACAGTTAAAAAAAATCTGCGAAAAAAGCCTTCAACAACCACGAACTAAAAAGTGTAAAATATCAGTATTTATACACTTCAAATAACATTTTATAACAGTACCTATACTCGAGAAAAGGTATTATTACCGAAGTCGAAGCCCAATACTATTCTCTCATTTTTTTAACAACCCCCAACCCGCAATAAAGAACACACTTAAAAATTTCATCTCGTGTTCAGGCGGGACTCGAACCCACACCTTCCACAATCCGGGTGAATGATCGACGTTTCTACCAATTAAAGCACTGCACGCGTTTCTAAGTCGACGAAATTTGTAAGTGCTTGATTCGACATGAGCATTTTTGAGCACTCGTGGGGTGCGAGTATAGACGCAATAGTGTGCGAGCGAGAAGTGAATATATGCGCCGCCATTTCTGATCCCATTCTTTATCCGCACAGGTTGTACAAATGCAGATCCAAAAGTTAAGTATTTAGTAAATAGTATAAGTGTTTGCCGAGAGAGTGTAACTCCGAAATTGTTTAAAATAGATCCGGTTTAGTTAAAATCGATTGGTTCGCTAGTGTGCCCTACCCGGAGCCCAATTCTCGGGTTCGTGATATTTTGAAAACATGGCGGATATCACCTGAAATCCGTACAAAAAAAAAACTGTGTTTTGGTGATATATGTTGTATGAAAATAAATGTCACGAGCACGAGAATTGGGCTCCCCTCACCTTAAAACATTCAAATGTATGACGATTTGTAAGTGCTGTGTACAAGATATGCAAATAAAGAATTATTTGATTTTGATTCTCACCAGCAAAGTCTCCATATGCAGGAACCGCTTGTGGCAAAATTCGCAGGCGTGCGGCCGACGTTTGTACTTCTTCGGCTTCTCGCCAGGGGGCGGTTTGCGATTGAACTTCGCTTTCGCTTCCTTTATTTTCGACCTGGACGAATAAATAAATTAATTACAAATATTTCACAACATCACATACATTGATCTAACTCCGAGATAGGTAGCACAAGCAGCTGTGTTACGGATATCAGAATCAACAGTGGGATTACAAATATATACATATAATACTTTTCTTTTGTAAATACATACTTATAATACATAGGAAACACCCAGACCAATACAAACAGTCATGTTCATGCACACAAATGTTTGTACTGTGCGGGGATCGAACCCGCAACCCTTGGACCAAAGGCAGCGTTCACTACCACTGTTCCAAACGGGTCGTCAATAAATAGTATAAGTGTTTGCCGGGAGGTTGTAACCCCAAAATTGTTTAAAATAGATCCGGTTTATTAGCTAAAAATGAAAATCGATTGGCGTCTCTAGTGTGCCCTACCCGTCACCTTAACTTGGCAATCGGTTTTTGAATATTTGACTCGGCCATTGCATGAAAACACAACCGATTGCCAAGTTAATAACCGACTTGGTAACATAGATCTCACAACTTTTCACGGCAGAACAACTGAGTGCGAGACTTGGATTTTTTGACAAGTTTTGTTTTATAATTATTAAATATTGGATATCATTTCTTTTTGTAGTCCACCTACTTTTTTTCTTTCCGGTACCTTCACCTTTAACTGCAAACGTAACTTTGTAATCCTATACATTTATATGAGATTACAAAGTTATTCATGCCGTTGGTGTATTTAGAAAACTGGACCGAAATTACAAAAAACTAAAGTTTTCCCATGTTTAAGACACTAAGTTCCATTTGTATTCGAAGTGCCTTGGGCTTTTGATGATCGATGAGTCAATCAGTCGGTCAGTGAGTGAGTGACAAAATTCAGAAACTTTAACAAGTTGTCATTCTTAAACTACTGGTTCAAATTGACTTAACTTTTAAATATACCGTTTTTATGCAAAGCCTGGTTAGTTACTGAAATTCAGGCTTCTTGTTTTATCCACAACGAAATTATAGGGATATCGAAAATAGTCTGAATTGCTTCGAGAAAAGGATGGTACGGCCGTTATTTGCTCGACAGTGACAGATAGTACTTACTTCTTGTCCAACGGTTCGTCTCCGTCCTCTTGATCCGGCCTTGATACCTTCCAATTTCACTGGCGCGTTGTCCCCTGTTACAAATAACACTACGTTACAAAATATCTACTATTTTATAAAATATGTTTTTGCTAAAGTCAGATTTTATTTAATATTTTTATATTATGGCCCTACCCGAAGATACCAATGACAAGTAACTTATTGAGAATAAGTAGGTAGTCAACAGTCGAAGTCAGTCAAAGTCACAGTCACTCAATAAAACGCCAGTGTTTTTAAGTTTTATCGACCTACGGATTCAGCGGATATCACTCTAAAAGCAATCGCGGGTTTTAAGACTCTATTAGGTCCAAGCCACGTCGACACACAATAGCAGTGTTAAAAACGATACAATCCAACGATTCTTTTTATTAGGATCACTTCGCGGCACTTCACTGCACAAATAAACATCAAATTGGTTCACTAAAAACCACTAGACACTAATTTAAAACCTTTGAATTTCATCAGCCCACGCGGACTGCTTGACTCCTGCCGCCAGAATCAAGTCAGATTATCAATTAGGCTAAGTATAGTGACAGATAAAAATGTCAAGTCCCCATTAATTTTTGTATGTTTTTTAATATGGCTCTACCCGAAGTTAATTTGCCAATGTCAAGTAACTTATTGAGAATAAGTAGGTAGTCAACAGTCGAAGTCAGTCAAAGTCACAGTCACTCAAAAGAACGCCGGTGTTTTACGTTACGGATTCAGTGGATATCACTCTAAAAGCAATCGCAGGTTTTAAGACTCTATTAGGTCCAAGCAAGTTGTCACGAGACAACGCACTCGACACACAATAGCAGTGTTAAAAACGATACAATTCGACGATTCTTATTATTAGGATCACTTTGCGGCACTTCACTTTACAAATAAATACCAAATTTCTGGCTTCAACTGGCTGTGTGCTCCCCTTCTTGGATGAAAGAGGGGGTGGACAGCGGGATTTTTTTTTACAATTGTTTCACTGTCCACCCGGGGTGGACAAGCAGAGGGTGGACAGCGGGAATAAACCGATATTCCCCAATATGGGCGATGAGGGAGACCCGCTGGGGGTTTAGTGGGTATGCCTTTGCCTGACTTCTCTTTGGGAGAAGCCCCCCTCCAAAGGAGAGCTCCATATAACCCGGCCGCCCCCCGGTGGTCTGGTATGCATAAGATAGTCAGCACATCTCTTGAACAACATTCCCCCAGCGAAACCAAAAAAAAAGCGTGTGTGTGTGTGTGTGTGTGTGTTTGTTTGTGTGTGTGTGTTGCGCGCGCGCGTGTGTGTGTGTGTGTGTGTGTGTGTGTGCTGTGTGTGTGTGTTTGTGTGTGTGTGTGTGTTTGTGTGTGTGCGCAGTGTGTTACGTTTGTGAGAGATATTTGTGTGTGGTGTGTGTGTGTGTTTGTGTGTGTGTGTGTGTGTGGTGTGTGTGTGTGCTGTGTGTGGTGTGTGTGTGTGTTGTTGTGTGTGTGTGGTGAGGGTGTGTGCGCTGTGATATAGTGTGTGTGTGCGTAGTGCGTCTGTGCGTCGTGCGTCGTGGTGTGCGTTGCGTTGCGTGTGCGTGTGCGTGTGAGTGTGCGTGTGCGTGTGCGGTGTGGTGTGTGTGTGCGTGAGTGCGTGCGTGCGTAGTGGCGTGCGTAGTGATGGTGCTTGTGCGTGAGCGTGTGCCGTGTGCGTGTGGCGTGTGCGTGTGTGGTACGACTAACCCTCCCAGTCTCGTTTTGTGTGTGAGCACGACGGGGGTGCTCTTGCTGGCCGTTATGAAGCCCGCTTTACAGATGTAGCACTGAAAACAATAAAAAGCGATAGTAAATATACCAACATGCATAAGTGATCTATCGCGCCTTTTAGCCAATTCCTAAGGTTGGTCCCCGGACAGCCGAGTAGAATAGGCCCCCTCACTCTTACCGAGGTGTCGTAAAAGGACGACCTAAGGTAAAGCGTTGCTGGCATGAATCATCAGCACCCAGAGAAGGAAACTGCATTATATCAAAACCCTGCAAAACCCGTGTCTGCCAAGCGTGGTGAGTATGGCAAATACCTCACGTGATTGAGGGGGGCCCGTGCCCCAGCAGTGGGGACTTAAATGGGCTGAGGATGCATGAGGAAGGTGCGGGTAGGGCAACACTAGCGACACCAATCGATTTCAATTTTTAGCTATTTAAAGCGGATTCTATTTTAAAGCCAATTTCGAGGTTACAACCTCTCGGAAATCACTTAAACTATTTATTAAATAACAGTGCACCAATGTTGGGGTCCGTTTTTTTGTACGCGAAATATTGATTCACGCCAAAAGTGGCGCTTTGAACTAAAAAAAAAACATGTGGGAATCACATTTTTCGCGTAAGCGTTGGGACCCAAACTTTGTGCATGTATTTAATAAATAATATAAGTGTTTTGTTGAGGAGGTTGTAATTCCCAAAAATTTTAAAAATAGATCCAGTTTTAGTAGCAAAAATTAAATCGATTGGCGTCGCTAGTGTGCCCTACCCCGCCAATTAAGGCGGGTCAGCTAGGGTCTATGACACTGGACACGTTGTCAACATGTATCCATCGAGTAATAAACAGATATTCAGAAAGTGTGTATTTATTTCTATAGTACAGAAAAGCGAGCAACCATCAGTTCAATGTCTAATCAAATCAAACAAATGGGGAGAGTCACGCTTACGAATGAATGCCGGCTCGTCCAGGAGTGATACCACTGCTTCACAGAAGGACCGGCGTGAAGCAGCGCTGCGCTGGTTTCGCCGTTTGTGAGGTGAAGTTACCGGAGGCCCCAATGGGGGGAAGGGGGAAAAGTTTGCGCGCACTTGTGACTCAATGGTGTTGTGGGTTGTCATGCGGCGGCGGAATTGCTTACCATCCAGGTGATCAGTCTGCTCGTCTGCCATGCAGACTTTTCCTAGAGTGGGGACCTACGTGTAATGCCCCCAATAACCCACATGTTAATGAAAATAAAACTATTTGTATTTGACGACCGATTGGAACAGTGGTAGTGAAACGCTGCCTCTGATAAAAGGTTGCGGGTTCGATCCCCGCACAGTACAAACATTTGTGTGAATGAACATGTTTGTTTGTAATTGGTCGGGTGTTATGCTAGGTAGTCTAAGTATTATTTACAAAAGAAAAGTAAAATTATATGTATATATTGTAATTCCGCTGTTGAATTCTGATATCGATAAACAGGTGCTTGAGTACCTATCTCGGAGTCGATGACTGTATGTGAAATGTTGTGAAAATATTTATTTATTTGTATTTGTACATTCAAACTAATTAATTACATTAATTAAATGTTCAAAATCAAAAGGATTGCAACCACCCTCCCCTCTTCTCTCTAATGCTCCTTTACCTGAAGGTTGTCTGGTAGAGATCGCTCCAGCGATAGGACCGCCAAATTGTACATTGTATCTCTGAAACCTTTTTTTTTCTTCTCCGCTGGGAATGCCGCCGGCACCGTAGTGCGGCCGACGGTCGCCGACTAGTGGCGGCGGCCGAGCATTGACCCCCTGCTGGGGAGCCGGAGGGTTTACGTCGGGCTCTCTCTGGCGGGGGCTTCTCAAACGAGAAAAGCCGGCCAGAGGCATACCGACTAAACCCAGCGGTTACCCTCCTCGCCCTCTTAAATATGGGAAGCGTCGTGGGCTGTTAGACGAATCTATTACCCATACGGGCGCCACGACCATCACTGTAAAACTAATAGCTTTTAAGTTTTTGTATCATCATCATCATCATCATTTCAGCCAATAGACGTTCACTGCTGGAACATCAGGCCTCCCCCAAGTTCTCCACACAGGATCTGTCCTGTGCGCCCGCATCCATATGGATTCCCGCGATCTTACACCAGATCGTCGGTCCCCTTTGTAGGAGGCCTTGCCACGGCTGCGACTTCCTGTACGTGGTCTCAACTCCAGGACCTTCTGCCCCCAAACGGCCGTCTGTTCTCCTCGCTAGTGCCCTGCCCATTGCCCACTTGGAGGCATGCAATCTTTGGGCAAAGTTTCTGTATGGTGTGCAATAAAGAGTATCATCTATCATACAAAGTACACTACCTGAAGGGCTTCTCGCCGGTTTCGTGCGTGCTCCCAGGTGTATCGCATGTAGGGGACCACGGTGCGATCCGCTTCCCGCAGACGTTTTCCGCACTTGAGCGGGCCATTCGCCCTTCCGCCGGGGCGCGGGGGAGCGGCGGCGCTTCCTTACTTGGGCGACGCCGCCCACGTGTTCGGAGGGGAAAGTAGTCGTCGTCGAGTTTGGGCAATACAATAATGGAGAAGTGGCAAATTAAAATTCGTAGAAAATTGTCAAAGAAAAACACCGGCACAATTGCAAGGAGAGTCTGACTAGCGCCACCGAGGGGTGCCGCCGTGCAAACGTAGCGGTTTACAATCGAAGTGTCGGTAGATACCAAGCTGTATCTTTTGATCGCGTTAACTTAAAAAGTTTGATTTTCACAGCTTGAAGAGACAGACCTAGGGTATTTGGTATAAGTTTCAATTGATACCTTTATTCCTTTCGTGAGAAATAAGGTAGTAAGTTTCATTTATAAAATATTTTTATTATATGTCGACGCAAGACCATCTACATCTGATTGTTATTATTTATCGTGTTGTAAATAATGTTCGAATTGGTGAAATAATTTCTTTAAAATGCTTTTATTGATTTATAAGTACGGCATACGACATATAAAAAAGACTAGTCGGCACGGCAACAAGCACTAGTCGCCATATTGACATCTGTAGCGACTAGTCGCATGCAAAAATGATTGTAGCGACAGTCGCATGCGAAATAACTTTGCGACTAGTCGTTAATCCTATAGCGACTAATGACATTCGACATATAAAGACTAGTCGCACGCAACACAGCGATAGTCAAATATGACATCATTGTAGCGACGTAGTCGCTTGCGACATCATGTAGCGACTAGTCGCAGGCAACATCATGTAGGACTAGTCGCATGCGACATCATGTAGCGAATAGTCGCATGCGACCATAACTTTGCGACCAGTCGCATGCGACATAAGTTAGGTATTCAACAAGTCAGAGTCCAGTCAAAGTAACAGTCACTCAAAAGAAAGACGGTGTTTACGGGACGGATCAGTGGAATATCACTCAAAAAGCAATCGCACAGGTTTAAGACTCATTAGGTCCAAGCAAGGTCACGAGAAAACGCACTCGACACACATAGCATGTTACCGGTGTAAAAACGATACAATTCCGCGATTCTCATATTAGATCACTTGCGCGCACTTCACTTTACAAAAATACAATTTCTGGCTCAACTGGCTGTGTGATCCCCTTCTGGATGAAGAGGGGGGGACAGCGGAGATTTTTTTTTACAATTGTTTCATGTCCACAAGGGGTGGACAAGCAGAGGGTGGACAGAGGGAATAAACCGAGTATGCCCCAATATATGTCGAGGGAGATGAGGGAGACCACGCGCGGGGGTTTAGTGGGTATGCCTTTGCCTGACTTCTCTTTGGGAGAAGCCCCCCCGCAAAGGAGAGCTCCCATATAAACGGCCGCCCCAGCGTGTCTGGATGCATAAGATAGTAACCGCACATCTCTTGAACAACACCATTCCCCAGCGAAACCAAAAAAAAGTGTGTGTGTGTGTAGTGTGTGTGTTTGTTTGTGGTGTCGTGTAGTGCGAGCGCGCGTGTGTGTGAGTGTGGTGTGTGTGTGTGTGGTGTGTGTGTTTGTGTGTGTGTGTGGTTTGTGTGTGTGAGCGGTGTGTTACGTGTGAGTGGGTGTGTGTGTGTGTGTGTGTGTTTGTGTGTGTGTGTGTGTGGTGTGTGGGTGTGTGTGTGTGTTGTGTGTTTGTGTGTGTGATGTGTGTGTGTGTGGGTGTGAGTGTGTGTGTGCGTAGGTGAGTCGTGTTGTGTGCGTGTGCGTGGTGCGTGTGCGTGTTGCGTGTGCGTGTGCGGGTGCGTGTGCGTGTGCGTGTGCAGTGTGCGTGTGCTTGGCGGGTGTGTGTGTGTGCGTGTGTGCGTGCGTGCGTGTGCGTGCGTGTGCGTGTGGTGTGCGTGTGCGTGGTGCGGTTGCGTGTGCGTGTGCGTGTGTGTGTAGACCACCCTCCAAGGTCTCGTGTGTGTGAGCACGTGGCGGTGCAATTTGCTGGCCGTTATGAAGCCCGCTTACAGGATGTAGCACTGAACAATAAAAAGCGATTAGTAAATTATACAACAGCATAGTTGATTATCGCGCCTTTTTGCCAATCCTAAGGTGGTCCCGGCAGAGTAGAATAGGCCCCCCTCACTCTTACCGGGTGTCGTAAAAGGCGACTTAAGGTAAAGCTGATTGCATGATCATCAGCACCCAGAGAAGGAAAAACTCTGCTTTCTATCAAAAACCCTAGCCAACCCGTCTCTGCCAAGCGTGCGTGAGTATGGCAATTACCCCATGTGATTGAGGGAGCCCGGGCCCCAGCAGTGGGGAATTAAAGGGATGAGATGATGATGAAGGTGACGGGTAGGGCACACTAGCGACACAATCGATTTCAATTTTTAAGCCTATTAAAGCGGATCTATTTTAAAACAATTTCGAGGTTACAACCTCTCGGGGAATCACTCATACTATTTATAAAATAACCATTGCACAAATGTTGTGGTCCGTTTTTTGTACGCGAAATATTGATTCACGCCAAAAGTGGCCGTTTTGGACCGTGAATCAATTTTCGCGTACGCGTTGGACCCAACCTTGGGCCATGCGGTTATTAATAAATAATATTAAGTGTTGTGAGAGGTCGTAATTCAAAAATTGTTTAAAATAGATCCAGTTTAGTAGTAAAAATAAAATCCGATTGGCGTCGCCTAGTGTGCCCTACACGCCACCTTAAGGCAGCTAGTCTATGACAGCTGACACGTTGTCAACAATCCATCGATGTAATAAACAGATCTCACAAGAAAGTGTGTTATTTTATTCTATAGGACAGAAAAGCGAGCAACCATCAGTCAATGATTAATAATCAAACAAATGTGGGAAGAGTCACGCTACGCAGAATGCCGGCTCGTCAGGAGTGTGATACCACTGCTTACAGAAGACCGGCGTGAAGCAAGCGCCTGCGCTGTGGTTTCGCCGGGTGAGGAAGTTTTACGGAGGCCCAATGGGGGGAGGAAAGGGGAAAAGGGTGGCAGGCGCAGCGCACTTGTGACTACAAGTGGTTGTGGGTTCGTCCATGGGCGGCGGAATTGCCGACCATCATGTGTTATCCGTGACCCCGTCTGCCATGCCAGGACTTTCCTAGAGTGGGACTACTGTAAGCCCCAATAACAAACATGTTTAATGGAAAATATAAAAACTATTGGTATTTGACGACCCGATTGGAACAGGGTAGTGAACGCTGCCTCTGATACAAGGGTTTGCGAGTCGACCCCGCCACAGTACAAACATTTGTGTGCATGAAACATGTTTGTTTGTATTGTCGGGTGTGTTATCTCATGTATTATAAGTCATTTATTACAAAAGAAAAAAAGTATTAATATTGTATATATTTGGTAATTCCGCTGTTGATTCTGATACCGTAACACAGGTGCTGAGCTACCTATCTCGGAGTCAGATCATGTATGTGATGTTGTGAAATATTTCTTTATTTGTATTGTACATTTTCCATAATAATAATTACTTAAATAAATGTTCAAAATCAAAAGGATTGAACCACCCTCCCCTTTCTCCGAATGTACTTACCTGAAGCGTTGGTCTGGTAGAGATCGCTCCCAGCGATAGGACACCGCCTAAATTGTACATTGTATCCGTAAACCCTTTTTTTTTTTCCTTCTCGCTGGGGAATGCCGCCGGCCCGAGTGCAATGGCCGACGTCCCGCCGCCTAGTGGCGGGCCTTATGCATACCCTCCTGCTGGGGAGCAGGAGGGTTACGTCGGCTTCCATCTGGCGGGGATTTCCTAACGAGAAGGCCGGCAGAGGCATACCGGACTAAACCCCAGAGGTTACCCATCGCCTTAAATGGGAAGGCGTCGCCCCCCCCCCCCTCCCCCCCCCCCCCCCCCCCCTGGTGTAGAGACGAATCTCTACACATACGGGCGCCACGACAATCACTGTAAACTAGCTTTAATGGTTTTGTATCACATCATCATCATCATTTCAGCCAATAAGACGTTCAATGAGCTTGACATAGGCCTCCCCCAATGTTCTCACACACAGATCGGTCCTGTGACCCGCCCGCATCCAATGGATTCCCGCGATCTTCACCAGATCGTCGGTCCACCTTGTAGGAGCCTGCCCGGCTGCGAATTCCTGTACGTGGTCTCCACTCCAGGACACTTTCTGCCCCAACGGCCGTCTGTTCTCGCTATGTGCCCTGCCCATTGCACTTGAGGCATGCAATCTTTTGGGCAAAGTTTTGTATGTTGTGCAATAAGCGTATCATCTATCATACAAAGTACACTCACTTGAAGGGCTTCTCGCGGTGTGCGTGCGCATGTGTCATCCGCCTGTAGGACACGGTGCTGATCCGCTTTCCCGCAGAGTCGCACTTGAGCGGGCCGTCGCCCTTTCCGCCGAGGGCGCGAGGGGCGGCGGCGCTTCCTCTATCTGGGCGACGCCGCCCCACGTGTTGGAGGGGAAGTAGTCGTCGTCCGAGTTTCTCGGACTACCAATAATGGAGAAAGTGAACAACATCTAATTCGTAGAAAATGACAAAGAAAAAACACGGCCAAGGAGAGTCTGACGCGCGCACCGAGGTGCCGCGTGCAACGTAGCGTGTTTACAATCGAAGGTTCGATACCAAGCTGATTCTTTGATCGCGTTAACTAAAAGTTTGATTTTTTCACAGCTTAAAGAGACAGACCTAGGTATTTGGTAGAAGTTTCAATTGATACCCTTTATTCTTTCGTGAGAAATAACGGTAAAGTAAGTTTTCCATTTATTAAAATATTTTTATTATATGGTCGACGCAAGACCCATCACATCTGATTGTTATTATTATGTGTTGAAATAATGTTCGAATTAGTTGAAATAATTTATTAAATGCTTTTATTGATTTTATAAGGACGGCATACGACATTATAAAAAAGACTAGTCGCACGAACACAGCAACTTAGAGCATATGACATTCTTGTAGCACGACTAGTCGCATGCAACATGATGTAGAGACTAGTCGCATGCGCATAACCTTTGGCGACTAGTCTTATCCTATAGCGACCTAATGACATTCGGAAATTAAAGACGTCGCACGCAAACACAGCGGATTAGTCACATATGACATATGTAGCGAGTAGTCGCTTTGCGGACATCATGTAGCGGGATACTAGTCGCATGCAACATTCATGTAGCGATAGTCGCAGCGAAAT
>JADPWL010002339.1:0-10455 GCA_019059595.1 Marasmia exigua | reverse complement strand
TCCTGTGCCCACTGTGGGGCCAGCGGCTTTGGGTCGGGGGGCCCGGGTCGCATTGCACGGTTCACACACGTCTGGGGGGCGTCGCTTGTGTCAGGGCGCCCCTCTTTTAGCGTAAATCCAGAAAGGATAAATGGCGGTGAGCGTCGATGTGGAAGGCTTGACATCAGTTCCCACGTCGGCCTCACCAGATGTCATAGGAGTTGATGCAGAAGAAGAGCAAGAAAGACTGGCACACCGGGGAGGTTTTACTGAGTATGCCACTGGGCACCATTCCCAGACGGAGAGCCTCAGATACTCTGGCAGGTCCCCCGGCCCGCGGAGATGCCTAAAGTTGGCCTTGCATTGCACACCCCGCAAGGTCATGCATTTATCCCCGAGTGAGCAAAAAAAAAAAAAAAAAAAAAAAAAAAAAAAAAGGTTAGGTTAGGTTTCCCACGAGAGGTTCCCCTCCGGCAGGCACGTAACTGTCGGAGGGACCCAGGTTGCAGTGAAGGCCGAGATGCGCTATCTCGGCCTCACCCTGGATCCGCGGTGGCATTTTGGCCTGCATTTTAGCAGGATGTCACCGCGGCTCCTCAAGGCAGCAGACACACTCTCGTGGCTGCTGCCCAAGCTGGGTGGACCAGGCTCCAGGTGCCGGCGACTCTATGCCGGCATCCTGCGGAGTATGGCGCTCTACGGGGCGCCAGTCTGGTCCGACTCCCTAGCAAGAGGGGAAAATCTTCCCTTCTTGCGGGGGCCTCAGCGGGTGATAGCGCAGCGGGTCGCTCGAGCTTACCAGACGGTAAGTTTCGATGTGGCCTGCTTGCTCGCTGAGACGCCCCCTTGGGAGTCAGACGCCGTTGTGCTCTCCGCCGTGTACGATTGCACGGCGGAGGAAAAGGGCAAGAGGGGAGTCCTTTTGCCCCGTCGAGCGGGAGGCCGTGCGGAAGGAGGCCCGTCAGGTCCTCCTGAGGCGATGGTCTGAGCACCTCGTCCTCACCCGCTACGGCCGCAGAACGCTCGACGCGCTCGCCCCGGTCATGGACCGGTGGCTGGAGCGTGCACACGGCGTGGTCTCCTTCCGGATGGTGCAGGTAATGACCGGGCATGGCTGCTTCGGTTATTACCTGCACAAAATCGGCAGGGAGGAGACGCCTTCGTGCCACACGTGCGGCGACCCTGTGGACACGGCGCAGCACACCTTGGCGGTGTGTGCGCCATGGGCACAGGCTCGCCATGCATTGGTGGCAAAGGTCGGCCAGGACCTCTCACTCTCCAATATAGCGAGAGCTATATTGGCGAGTGAGGATGCCTGGAAGGCCTTTGCTGCTTATTGCGAGCACGTGATGGCGGCGAAGGAGGCGGCGGAGCGCGAGCGAGAGGCTGACCCTCTCGCTCCCGCTATCCGCAAGGCACGTAGAGGGAGGAGACGACGCGAATACTTGCGTCTCCTTCCCCTGCGAGGAGCAGGTCCGCTGGTGCGTGGGGCTGTAACCCCACCACCGGCATTGCACGGGCCTCCTCCTACGCCTGGTGGGGACGGCACAGCTCTCTCGGCTGTCCCCACTCCCTCCCCCGACCCCGGGGGAGGAAGCGCCGTGCCCGCCGTGTAGGCGGGCTTCCGTCCGGGAGGGGTCGTGGTGCCAGGTTTCGTACCTCACCCCACGACCTCTCCCACTATGGACGATGAGGGAGAGCCCCAGGAGTTTTAGTCGGTATACCCCCGCCTTCTGCGGGGGGAGTCCGACATAACCCATCCGTTTACAGACGGATGGGTATGCGTAACGCATTTCTCCTGGGTGACCAAAAAAAAAAAAAAAAAAAAAAAAAAAAAAAAAAAAAAAAAAAAAAAAAAAAAAAAAGGTTAGGTTAGGTTTCCGTGGCTGTTGGTCGGCTCATTGCACCTCGAGTCGGCCGATTCCGCTCAGCTATCGGACGCGTCCCCCGGCGGCGGATAGGGGAACGCCTCCCAGATATGGGAGGTACCGGCTTCGGCCGGCGCGGACCAAAAGCGGCACACCGTAACCTCCTCATTGAGAGGAGGCCGGGGGTCCACTCACTGAGAGTGGACTGCGAGGAAGAAAACCTCTATAAAAAATCACCTTGTACACCGTAACCTCCTCATTGAGAGGAGGCCGGGGGTCCGCTCACGGAGAGTGGACTGCGAGGAAGAAAACCTCTATAAAAAATCACCCCAAACCGGCGGGTCGGCGTGCCTGTCGGGGAGGGTTAACACGCTAGCGCTGGGGGGTCCGAGAGGACCCCTCCGAGCGTGGGAGCGGGCTTGCCTTAATTGGCCGGCCCGGTGGAGACAACCACATTAAAAAACCATAAAGGACCGACGTTGGGGCGCCCCGTTCGGGGCCTCGCGCGGCGTCGGTCGCCTTCGGGTGGCTGGGATGATACCCAGCCTGCTAGCGGCCATCCCAGGGGGAACTCCCAACCCCCTGGCGTATTTGGGTTGCCGGTGTATAGAGCCTCTGCGCCGGTGGACTTTTATTTGCTCACTTCTCGTGGGAACTCTTATGGATCTCAAAAATAAAACTCTTAAAAACCCAAACCCTAACCCCTCTAACGACGACTTGGCAAATTTATCAACGGAAATTGATTCTGCAATCGGATTGGCTCACGACGAACTGGCAGTGGAGACGGCGGCCCCGACGGTCGGCGTTGACACTGATAAAAATGGCATGGAAATGGATGAAACGATCGTCCCGGAAACATGGGACCAATTGGATTTGACGGCGGGATGCACGCCTTGTAGCGTCATTCTGCAGAAGGCTGCGCCTTCAAAAGGACAGAAACTTAAGCTGGCGGGGGCAACACCCGCCAGCTCAACCAGATCGGACACCCCGGGCGGGAGCAAGTTTTTCCGCCCTGGCGAATTGGAGGTCTCCGAATCGGAGACGGATACCCTGAAGGGCTCCGACACCGACTCGGTGTGGAGTGACGCTTCGACGACAACGAGGGAGAGATTCCTCAAACCTCGCTCCTCGCGTAAGCGTACAGCTGCGGAAGAACCTAAATCGCAGGATTCTGGCTCCGACCGCAGCTCCAAATCGCAACGCAAACAGGCGAAGCGCGGACCCGGACGCCCCACCACTTCGGGGCAATTTGTAGATTTGGCAAAGTCCAGACTCGCAGCGGCAGAGGCGCTGAAAGTACAAGTCAAGCTCCAGTACGAAAAGGACTTGATGGAGCAGGAGCGCGCCACGCGCGATCGTCGCGCCAAGCAGGGATACGGCGTGGCAACGAGTCTGGACCTCAAGGACCTCTCTGTCAAGGACCTGGAGGAGACTGCGCATGAGGACGCGACCCAAATTCTAGGCGTCATAAACAAGTCGCAGAGTTTGAAGGGCGGTTGCCAAAAGGCGATCAAGGATAGGACTCTGTCCCTCCTATCCGTATCTGCCGAGATGGCGAAGCGGTCGACTTCAGAAGAGACGGCGGCCCTCCAGGCAACAGTTAGGCAACTGACAGAGGAGCTGGCGGCCGTCCGCAGTCAGCTGCAGACTGCTCTCAGAGGGGGTCTCTCTCTCCAGGCCACCCCTCCAATAGCATGCACGCCAGAAGCCCTCCCCCGTCGCTCGGAGCGGACCGTGGCTCCCAAGTCGGCACCAAGGCCGGCGGCCAGGAAGCCTGACTCAGATTCAGCCTCAGATCTGGAGACGCGTATCGCGGCAATGGTTGCCTCCATTGTCGAGGAGAGGTTGCGCGAGGAGAGGCTTCAGGAGCGGAACTTTATCCGCTCCCTCATCGCCGGCTTGGAAGGTCGCCTCCTCCCGGAGCCCAGGCTGCGTCCACCTCTAGCGGCGGACAGACGAAGGACCGTGCCTCCTCCTCAGGAGACCCCAGCTCCCCCGCCTCCTCCTCCCCCTCCATCCAATAAGGGGAAAGGAAAGGGGAAAACCACGGCCAAGGCCACCACTCCTCCTGGCCCTGTCACCCGCGCCAGAAGTTTCGCCGCGGTTGCGGCAACCGGAACCACGGCACGTGCGCCGACGACTCAGCCCGCTAACCCGCCTGCTTTGGAGCCGGTCGCTTCCACGTCTTGGGCGGTGGACACCCTCTTGCCATCCAGTGGAGGGAGTGGCAGCACTTGCGCCAATAAGGAAAGACGTGTTCTTGTTGCTCTTCGCATTTTTATTTTAAACCAGTGTAAAAAACTATCGGAAGAAGAGGAGAGTGCAATTATTGTGTAGCTTACAATTACGTGCATCGTTCAATCCATAAAATCCTGAAAAATATATATAATTCGTGCCATAAAATAACAATAAATAGCAGTGATCGACGGTACAAGTACAGTGGCTAGTGTCAGTGAATGTAAATAAATTCTCTATCACCCACCACACTGATAAAGCTAACTATTACAAGTAATAAGCGCTCATCAAATTCACCATAGAGCTCAAGAGCCAGCTGGCCCGGTGGTTATTACGGCGGTCCGCTCACCACTTTTCCTAGGCGACGCCGGTTCAAACCCCGCAATTCTGGGATTAGATATTGCTTTTTATTTATTGTTTTTCAATTTATTATAATTCTCCCACTATTTACCCTTTAATTTTTTGAGCAAGTTATTTGTTGGAAAATGTCGCATAATATGACCATCGGCCGCGAGAGGGCGCCACTAGTTGGAGAATTGCCTGTTTGCGCGGGCTGCCGGCGGAACATAACAGACCGACGATACTTGCGTTGCAGACAGTGTTCTCAATACTGGGACATTGACTGCGGTAATGTCCCTGAATGTCGATTCTTCAACACCATGACTTTGGAACACAAAAGCAAATGGATTTGTCCAGAGTGCATATGCAATAAACGTCGAATGGGGGACAATTCAGAGACACCAGTCAAGGCTTCGGCGGATGCACTGGGGCATGAAAATATAACAATGCGCCGCACCACTGTCACCAGAGACCCGATAGAATGTATGGACGAGTCCGTCATGTCTCTGGATATGAGCCACATACGGGAGGAAGATGCAACAATTCCGGCGGCCGAGACAACGCGACTGGCGGGCGTGATCGCTGGGCATGCACCAACCATCCCTCCTAACGACGAAGCTACTCTGCGAATTATCAACGAGATCCGAGCCTTAAGGGAGGAGATGCGGGAGGAACAAAAGACTACTCGAGCTCAGATCGCCATGCTCAACGACAACATGCTGCAGCTGACAGGCAGAATGGCGCGCTGCGAGGAATATATCAGGAGTCTGGAGGAGCGGGTGAGGGCTGCCGAACAACAGGCAAGTCATAATCGTGAGACTGTCACAGCACGCATAGACGATGTCGAGCGCAGGCTCGAAACGGTTGGATCTCTCCGGGCGGACCCGAGCTCGAGCGGTGGATCGGCGGTGATGGTCGCGGAGTTGGAGCGCACTGTGTCAGAACTTAGGCACCAGCTAAATGACAGGGACCAGGAGGCTCTGCTCTCGGATCTGGAAATCGGTCACCTGCCGGAGGCAAAAGGAGAGAACGTCGTTCACGGCGTGGCGGTACTCGCAAGCCGCCTGGGGATTACTCTGGAGGAGCGAGACATCGTGTTTGCCGAGCGCGTGGGCGCGCCCCCGGCCGAGGGCGGGCGCGCGCGCCGCGTCGTGGTGCGGCTGGCGCGCCGCCAGCTCCGGGACCAGCTGCTGCAGGCCGCGCGCGTGCGCCGCACGGTGACGGCGGAGAGTGGAGGAAGAGTATTCATCAACGAGCGCTTAACCCGCTCGAATCGCCAACTCTTCCACCAGGTGCGAGAACAGTGCCGCAGACTACAGTGGCGCTACTCCTGGACAAGGAGAGGCCGTATCTTCGCTCGCAGAGCGGACGGTGCTCAGGTCTTCCAGCTGCGTTCACTTGAAGACATTTCCATAGTGTTCGGCTTGACTCCCGTGGCATGACTTGGCCCCTGTAATGGTATAAATCCGGCTTTTAAAAATAATGCTAATAATTTAATTAATAAATATTACACAGCGTATTTCCAGCTATATAAATTCCTCACCTTGATCTCTACTTTATTGACAAAGTTATGTCCATTTTTCATCTTTCAATTCAGTTGCTTGACTTTTTTAACTATTACAGGAAGAATCAATTCAAAGAAGTATTCATTTCTATCATTATATATATACACTAAATATTACATGTTCTTTATTGTTTTACACTTATCACACTTATTAATAAAATCACACATTTCTACATACTATTTTATTTACATTTTAACATTTTATAATATAATAAATACATATCCTATTACTTGCATCTCAATCACTCCTGATAAAATGACTGTCATTCAGTATACATACAGGCTTTTTAGCACACAACACAAGTCACAGGCCTTGGGTTAAAGAACCTGTCTGTGGGCTTATTTAATGCTGGATCGCTGAGCACTAAGCACGAGGAGTTTCTGATAGCAGCAGGTGAGTTAGCGCCAGATATATTGACTATTAATGAGACTTGGCTGAGGGAGGGGGAAGAGGATAGAGCTCCTAAACTGCCTGGCTATCGGTTAAGGCACAAACCTAGACCAAGCCATATAAGGGGGGGTCGCGGGGGAGGCATAGCATTCTACATTAAAAAAGGCCTAAACATAAAAATATGTCCCCATCCTAATATCGCACCGTCTATTGAGCAGATGTGGATTACTGTCCGGATAAACAACAGGAATATTCTGGTGGGCACCGCTTATCGTCCCCCATGGCAGGATACGAGCTTGTTCCTTGATGCCTTGACCGAAACAATCACCTCACTTACCGGCTATGACGGAATTGTATTGACAGGTGACTTCAACATCAACCTCTTAGATACAGGAAGCAGCAAATATAAGGATTTCTCACATTGCATGCACAGCCTCGGGCTAAGACAGCTAATAAAAGAACCCACACATCACACCAACCATAGTAGCACCTTGATTGACATCATTTGCACTGATGTGAGTACGTGCAGTGTAACAGTGAAGCATACTCCTGACCTGGGAGGGCATGCAATGTTGGCGGTGGAGCTTAGGGTGGGGAAGTGGAGAGCAGATCCTGTTTGGGTTACATTCAGGCCCCTCAATGACATTTTAATGGATCTACTTAATCTGGATCTCGGTGCTATCAATTGGTTAAATTTCTATGAGATGGAGGGAGTGAATGAGATGGTTGGATCTCTAACTGAGTGTGTCAGGGGTCTAATGGACCTTCATGCTCCGATGAAGACGAGAAAATTCAAACATCCTCCCCACCCCTGGATAACAAACACCATCAAGGAAATGATGCGACTTAGAGATGAACAACACATGCATTACAAAAAATTCAAAACTGAGGTTTTTGGGGACAGCTATAGAGAGCTTAAAAAAATGGTGTCACAAGCAATTGAGAGAGAAAAAGCATGTTTTTTCTCCCAACATATCAATGATAACCTGCATAATCCCAAACCTCTGTGGCAAAACCTAAAGAAGATGCTTGCACCTCACGGCCAGGACTCTGCTGACCTGCCGCACTTGCTGCGGGATCCGGATATAATTAACTCTCACTTTTTAAATCTGCCTAGTGAGGACTCAGTTTCAATCTCCCAGCTATCTTTTTTTGAATACCACAGATACAATGATGGGGCTAACTTTACATTGCATACTGTCAGCTCCGAAGAGGTACTTAAAACAATCAGGAAACTTAAGTCCAATGCGCTAGGTAGTGATGGAATATCTCTAGATATGGTCCTGTTGACCCTTCCTCATTCACTGGGCACAATTACTGCGATAGTAAACAAATCTATACAGGATAGCACATTTCCTGAGAACTGGAAAACTGCCATCGTCAAGCCCCTGCCGAAGACTACTAATCCAACTACAATACAGGAACTTAGGCCCATCAGTATACTGCCCTGCTTGTCAAAAATCTTGGAAAGAATAGTGTGTGATCAACTAACCAAGTATCTCGAAGAGCACAACATACTGCCACACTATCAATCCGGGTTCCGCAGGGGTTATGGGACAGCGACTGCCCTTGCTGATGTGGTTGACAATTTGCTGTCAGCCCAGGATCAGGGGAGGGCATCTCTGTTGCTGTTACTCGACTTCTCGCGCGCCTTTGATTCGCTCAGTATACCGCTGCTTTTGGCCAAATTATCCTATTATGGTCTGGACTCTGCCTCAGTAAAATGGTTTCACAGCTATCTGACTCAACGTCAGCAATTTGTGGAGCTGAAACAGGTGAATGGTACAGCTATAAGATCACAATTGCAGCCAGTGAATCGGGGTGTTCCCCAAGGATCCATATTAGGACCAATCCTTTACATATTATACAGTGCCGACATAGTAAATAGCATCCACCACTGCCATTACCACTTGTACGCGGACGACCTACAGCTCTACCTTCCTTTTATTCCCTCCGCCTGTGAGGAAGCTGTATCCACCGTAAATGATGAGTTAGGCAGAATCACAAACTGGTGTGCCAAAAACTCTCTTACCTTAAACCCAAAAAAATCAAAACTTTTAATAATCGGGACACAAAAAAAATTAGCACACCTTAATCATTTTAATTTTAACATCGTTATTGACGGGGAGAAGATTGAGAGGGTTGATAAAGCCAGAAATCTTGGCCTAATATTTGACAGCCACCTTCGATTCGAGACACACATTGCAGAGTGCACAAGAAACTGTTTTTATAGATTGAAGCTGCTTTATAAACTCAGGCCATACTTAAGCGAAAAGCTTAGGATTATGCTTTGTGAATCACTTGTACTCAGTAAACTTAATTACTGTGACACAGTGTACGGACCATGCCTCCTGGTAAGATCGGCGAAGCTTGTGCAGAGAGTGCAGAATGCTTGCGCTCGTTTTTGCTTTAGGGTGCCACCGCGCTCACATGTCACACCATTTATTAATGCTGCTAACATGATTAAAATGGAAGCAAGAAGGAACCTGCACCTGGCAACCATGCTGTTCGGAGTTATAACATCTCAAGCACCAAAATATCTGTATGATAAGCTGGAATGGGTTCAGGATCGTTGTAGATTTCAGAGGAGAGCTTGCACCCCCGTTTTCGCCACTCCTCGGCATCGCTCGGTGGCTTTTCGCGGATCTTTCAGGTTTGCTGCCAGTCGTTGCTGGAATGTTCTTTTGCCACCGTTGCGCGCCCTGAAAGTTAAATGTTCGTTTAAAAAAAAACTAAAACACCACTTACTTCAATTACAAAAATCTAATGGTGGGCAGATGCTCACCCCTGGATTATGCGCGACGAGCATGTCGGTATAGGTGCATCCCAGCACTGACGCTGCCTTCCCTCTCCCTCGGATCCATACGCCGCATTCATCCACTCATTACGATACTCGAGGTTATCATTCTCAATGTTTTTGGAGTGTCCTGAAAGTGAGATATAGCGCTGCTGCAATTATTGTAATGGAACAATAAAGTATGCGATAAATAGCGACAGGGCTAACACTTACCAGTGGCCATGTGTGTACGAGCCCGACGATCATTGTCGGTTTGGCATAGTACTCCCGACACTTATATCCCGTGATTGCAGCTCGGCAAGCTCACGGCTCGTCGTTGCAATCTTCTCCTTACACATTTCTCACTATATCCAATTACACTCACTCAACACAATTCTTATTTCAAAATGTACAATATATAATACTACTCTTTGTGTACAATTACTGTGCCAATTGCCATGTCATCTGACACACCCACAGGACACACCCAATTTCTTCCTTTTTTTTTTTGTTTTTTTTTTTCTTTTCTATTTATTTTGTTCGTCGCTTTAGGCATAAGGCAATTGGATTGGGGACGGCACTAGAGTATCGATTAGGCGGTCGATATTCGATTGTCGATTCCTACAGTTGGAAATGCGCGCGTAATTTTGAAAATAAAGTATTTTTATTGTTATTAGTTAATTTTTTCTTTGTGCTCTAGTAATTTAACTTTGAATATTAATTTTATTATAGTTATTGTTCTACTTGTATTTTGGTTCTCTCTTTCTTCTATGTGTTTCTAATATCTAGTTATCCTATTATGTATCTTCCTAGCATTAATATGATTAAGCTGCCCCTAGTGATGTGTGTCTGTTCCGGCAAATTTTATGTCATTATTATTTTCTTTCTCCTTGTCTACCCTACTTACCATACCGCAACAGACACACGACACACGGGTAACCCGCTGAAAACCAGCGTCGTGGCGCGTCATTTATTGGCACGTCACGACATTATGCTGAGCGGGCGCCTGTTTCGGCACACGCATTTTCTTACATGTAAATATTGTAACTGTTTTGTTTTGTGTAATTGTTATGTCAAAATTTTGTGTATAAAACCTCTGTTTCTCTCCTGTCTTATATATGTGTGTCGAAATAAATGCAGTATTCATTCATTCATTCATTCATCCAGCACACCCTGCAATGACGGATGCAGACGGTTGGACGGAAGGCCAAACCGGCCAAAAAGACAAAGCAGGCGACGGCAGCTTCTGCCGCCACTAAAACCTTGCCCTCTCCGAACCGGCCGGCCTGGAATGGTGGGAAAA
>JADPWL010002337.1:0-10203 GCA_019059595.1 Marasmia exigua | reverse complement strand
GCAAAGATCAAGCCTTCTGAGGAGCAAAAGGTTGCTGACGTCACCACCCATCCTTCATCCAACCTGACTACACAAACCGTTTGTGCTCAGAACTGATGCCAGTAATACGTCTGGGGCTAGTACTTCTTACAAGGAGAAGTAATGATTGAAAGGCCTCCTATTGAAATATGCGAGGCCGATTGCTAAATCAAGCAGAAAGAAATCTATTCAACAACAGAGAGGGAAGGCCTTAGCCTAGTCTCGGGCTAGTGGACGTTTTTCGCCTTATATGATTGGTCATAAGGTTGTCGTAGGTACCGAACCACCAGCCGTTGAAGTGGCTAATGACTGTCTAAAATCACCATCAGGCAGATTGGTAAGACTGGGCACTGAAATTACAAAGCATTGATTGCATTATGAGTATACACCAGGGAAGGAAATATAATAGCAGATACCTGAGCCGTCCCAAACTGCGAAGAAATCCGCAGATGCATGTGGGATAAGTGCAGTAGTAACAATTGATTACTGCGAAGAGTCCCTCCGACGTTAAGATCAGTCAGCTTGCAGAACCCTGAACTTGCTAAGATAATTAAGAATCTGCGAAAGTGAAGAGGAAATTTGATGTTCATAGTTGGACGGGAAGAGGTTAATATATGGAGCAAGGACGTGCTCTACGCATATCGGATGCGGATACCGAAGACCGCAATTAGTTACACTGTGGATCAAAGGAAGAAAGTATTAAAAGAATGTCATGACTCTCCTCTGGCAGGTCACCAAGGGATCGAGCAGGAATATCAAAAGAGTGCTCAAAAGTTTTATTTTCCAGGGATGCGTCGTTGCCATGTCGATGTATGTCAGAACGTGTAGCATCGTATCAGCGCTACAAGGCTGCCACGACAAGCCACCAGGGTTGTGGCAGACGCCGATCCTGAACAAGAAGACAAGGAAATGAGGTTATTGCCTTATAGATTTATTCGGACCCTTACCTCCAGGTGATAAGGATGAAAATGGATTTTACGGTCGAGGACACCGCAACTAGATGGGTCGAGTTATAGCGCTTCGAGAAGCGACCGCTCTGAGGCGTGGGCGTACACTCATAGAGGAAAAAATATTTTCTACGTTTTGGTCTACAGGCGTCGCATTATTGTAGATAATGGTGTTACAATTTATTTCAGCGTAACGCAACCGTGTATGTTCGTGTAGATGTGAAGCAAGAATTGGTTACGCTTGTATCATCCTCGAGGGAGAAACCCTGCGGAAAGAGAGAATAGAGATTAAAAGTACAGTTAAGATATCACATAGTAGGCAATAAACATTAGTTCTGGCCTTATACTTACCGTCTATACGTTTTTCGTTAAAGAATTCTGCACGTTGTCTTAATACAGGAGTTTCGCCAGCGTACTTGATGTTTGCCAGAGAGCTGAGATTCGCCTTTAGAAGTAAGAAATGGTCCTCGTTTGGTTTTGGAAGAAAAGAAAAATTTCGCTTCCACAGTAACACCATACTAAACGGTTTTCTCAATACGCGAGCTGCAGTTTCGCGGAGAAGGTCGCTTGAAAGTCAGCAGATTAAAAGAAAGGACCTATGGGTGATCAGTCCGTCGCGTAGGACAAAGTTTTGTTGCAGGTGACTTGGTATTATTGAATCGCATGTACTTAGCAAACGAAAGTTTCCGAAAGGACCTGACATCGAAGTTCGCTACCAAAAAAGAGATGGACCATACGTGGTTACTAAAAAAGGTAAGCCCTACAACTTATATCATAGCACCCGCACAGGACTCCAGTAGGTACTTAGGGAAACGTATCACATTAACAGTTAACACCTTACCTGGGTCGCGAGACGACCCTACGCAACCTGTAGTTCGGTGCGGAAAAACGGGGTCGTCCCTTCGTAATAAATGAGGATAAAGGTAATAATGTGTCCAGATAGGGAGGAATGCATGTACTCGCCTAATCTTTATGTAACCGATGTAAATTACAATTCAATGATGGATCTAAATGAAAAATGCAATAATGTGTCTGATAGGAGGAAATGTATGTACTCGCCTAATCTTTATGTAACGAATAGAAATACAATTCTAATGTGGATTCAAATAATGAATGTCATAATGTGTCGAACCAAACGTTAGTGTTCTGTAATATGTATGTAACAATGATAATGTATGGCCAGCCGAGATGAGCGAGGACGCTTTCATCCTCGGAGGGGAGTATATAGCGAGACAGCGCCCCTCTATCGCGCCCTAAGCGCAATGCCATGCTGCCGGTTTAGGGGTTAGGTCTTAGCCGCTAGCCATAAATTGTTCTCGTCATGTTAGTTCCGTAAACGCCCGCAGGCCAATTACTGGTTTGATTGGTTACGGGAGTTCCTCTCCCCCCACACATACTCACTCTCTCGATATCCAACCGGCCATGGTAAGTTGTTGCTCGATATAAATAATTATTATCATGTGTTAATTGAGACAATATACGAAGATATATCTCCATAAAGGTGTTTTGGCTAACTACCAACCAACCCTCACAGTACTAACATACCCAACTCCCAAAGTAGACTACGCTATAATAGGGAATTCTCCTATTTTTTCAAATATTTTTTATAATGCTCATAGAATCAGATAATCAAGCATAATTTGTTAATTTCTGCAAAATATGCCTGCTTAAAATGGTAGAAAAAAAAATATCACAAATTGACGTAAAATATTACGAGCTTTAAAAGACCGACGCATGATGGTGACGGCGTATGACGTCACTTATAACTAAATCAAAGGGCATTGAAACTTAAAAATTGAGAAATGTCAAAATCTTCGATGAAACGTTGTAGGTAAGTAAACATAGATGTCAAAAAATGTTTAGTAGTATAAATGGATGTCACATCATGCGAAGATACATAAAACCTGCCAATTTTATTTGAAAAATAAAATTATCTTAGGATTCATGGGAAAATAACGTTATATTTTGCATTTCCCGTGATGAAAACTATAAAAAGTAATATAGTTTCCATAATTTCGTGTTGATAGTATGAAAAATGTCCTCTAGGGCCAGTTTAAAAAAAGTTGGTATGGAACATACAAGTTCTAAGAAAATCGCCATAACCTAACGCATTTTTGAGGTAAAAAAACTAATATAAAAATGTCGAGCGTAGGAAGGATAAATTCTCGCACATAGCCTGAGTTCAGGACATAACTGGGGCTTTGTTTTACTAAAAGAAAATAAAATAATAGACAATTAAACTCAACGGAAGAGTTGCCTACGCTGCTGCAGCCATTTCGTGCGATTAACCGGGACAACTACGTAAGAAACAAATGAACCATACCTTACCCACCACGCACGAGTCTAGCAAAGGGCAACTTGCCATAGACAAAAGGACTAAAACTTATGACTTGTTCAATCAATTGAATCATGAAACCTCCGCGGCCTCTAGGACTGAGACAAACCGCGCTACTATTTTAAAAATCGGAACAATTACCAGGACACAATTTTTATTATTATTTTTAATAAGATTTTGTTATTGGTATGCCTTAAAATGAAAGTAAAATTCCTTACAGATATATCGTACATGCATTTTGAAAAACAACAGAGTTTGATAACTAGCCTGTTCGTCATGGATATTGGCGCGGAAACTACACACAACCGCTGTATGTCATAAGCGCCACCTATATACCAGACTTAGAACTTATTGAATTATACTCTCGTCTTTTTCCACTCGTAGAGTACTTTAACCGTTATATAGATGGCATTAATCTGGAAAATTAAAATCTATATTAGGGAATCTTAGACAAAAATTGTCTAAGTTAGAAATCTTTATTTATCTCTTGCGATAAAATATTTATTTATGTAATTTAAATTGTAGTATGTAGGTACCCTGCCGTTTCATTACGTGTTTAATTTTGTGTATTGCTGTTTTTTTTCATATTTTAGGTGACGGGTTAATGGCGCATTAGCGACGCCATTCTATTTTAATTTTTAGCTAATAAACCGGATCTATTTAAAACAATTTCGGTTTTACAACCTCTCGGCCAAACACTATTATATTTATTAAATAACCTACTTATACTCAACTTTTTGGTCAGCTTTTGTACCGAAATGTGAATTACGTCAAAGGCGGCCACTTGGCGTGAATCAATTTTTCGGCGTACAAAACCGGACCCAACATAGTGTGCCCAATGTCTTATTAATAAATAGTATAAGTGGGCCGTGAGTGTACCCGGAAATTGTTTAAAATAGATCGTTAGTAGCTAAAAATTAACTCGATGCGTCGCTAGTGTGACGCCAGATCGATTTTAATTAAGGTGACGGGACCTTAAGTGTATGTAGGTTGAGTGTTCTTATTTTTGTCTTTTTTTAACTGTAGATATTACAGAAACATTACAAAATAATTATTTTAGGCACTTAGGTATAGTATTGTACAATGGGTGGTGGACTCTCCTTTTTAAGGTGACGGGTACGGCACACTAGCGACGCCAATCGATTTATTTTTAGCTACTAACCGGATCTATTTATAACTAACAATTTCGGGATACAATGTCCTAGTCAAACCATTATACTATTATTAAATGACCTGCACAATGTTGGGTCCGTTTTTGTACCTTACCTACTCGAAAAATGTATTCACGCCAAAAGTGGGCCGATTTAGCGGTAATCTGAATTCGAATTGAAAAAGCGGACAAATAGTTAACTATAAGTATTAAATAAATAGTTTAGGTGTTGGTTGTAGCCCCGAAGTTGTTAATTTAAAATAGATCGGTAATTGTAGATCAAATAAAATTGAATTGGCGTTCGCTAGTGTACCCTACCCGTCACCAACTATGGCATTTTTCCTCTGGCCTTAATGATGTCCAGATTAGATTTCCACAGATGAGTCGTCTCGACGCGTGATACTTAGGTTATGTCCAAAGTTATGACAATAGTATAAGCTGTTATATGAATGCGTCTAATAAGGCCGGGTTTTTGCAAATCGAAATAAATCAATGTTTGGCACGTGTGATAATACGTGTGGATACCTACGAAAGTCATTGATCAACCGCAAAATGTTTTATTTGAAAAGAAAACGTTGCACAAAAACAACACACGAATGACCATTTATTTACAAAAAAAAAGTTTAAAAAGCTTGTTTATGACTTCGCCATTAAGGTCCATGATGAACTGCAAGATTTCAGACGTTGAGTATCAGAAAAAATAAACTTAAGTAGCAACGGCTTTTAAACTAATTTCAACTTCATGGCTTTTCCAATATTAAAACGGTAATTCATATAATTTAGTATTGGGGCCCAATAAAGTCATACGAAATATACATAAGTTGTAAATTATATATTTTTAGTATAAATGAAACAAATATGAAGGTTTGTGCAAATGTTCATTAATTTTACTAAAAACAATCACTAAAAGTCTTACTAATGAGTGATTTTTCAGTCTGAATCTTTGGACCTATTAGGTATAACACTTATGATTAATAATAGGTGTGGACCTTATAAGTGTTTCTTCTAACAGGTAACACGGCAAACCACTGAACTAAAGGTTCATGTGTATATAAATTATCCTTATTAAATATATTATAGTCAGTAATCAAAATAAAGCGTATATAAATTAAAAAATTACACCTTTTCAACTATAATTGGTCATCAAACACCAACTTTAAAACTAAATTAAACTTATGAGAGAACATAACAAAATGATAAAATCAAATTCAATGAACAACTTCAAATAATAATCCGAGTAATGTAAAGTCAATAATAAAGCAAAAAGTGATAGCTTAATAACTTCGACCAAATCAAAGTATATAATAAATTAAGAAAACTAAATCAATATTGCGAATGTTACATACAATCTGGACAAAAAGAGATATCAAATATCTTTGGTAAGACCCAAGCATTCTTCGTGATACCACAAGTTACATGTCTGCATTGCCGCCATTCTAGCTTGTATTAAATGAACAAGGTGGACAATACCAGCTTTCCTCATCATTTCTATCTTTTGATTTTTTATCTGGCACTGAAAAATCCCAGTGTTTTTATTTTTTTGTTTATTTGTTCTAATTTATTTTGTTTAGTTTTCGAGCTTTACATGACTTTTCTCTTGCCTTTGCGTTAGATTATTGTTGTCATTTTGGACAGTTTGACAGAGTCTTTTGCATTATTGCCTACTAGGCTTTTGAGCGCGACTTCGATCTGCGTGTAATTCGAATAAAAAGCAAGGTCTTATAGATATCTTTATATTATAGCCTATGTGTTATTTGATCTATTAAGATACATTACGTAAAGTTTCATTAAAATCCGTTAGTAGTGTTTGCGTGAAAGAGCGAAACAAACATCATCCATACATCCATCCAAACAAACTTTCGCCGTTATAATATTAGTGAGGATCTTGTCTTGAACAAAAAAAAAAAATCTTTGGTACTCTCTGTCGACGGAATTAATGCTTTTTCGGCTTTCCGTCGTGGGCTTTGCTTAGTTTGAGCATTAATTGGGCGTTGGAAGAATTTTTTTTGAAACTTGACTCTTGAATATCAGATCTCACAGAGACCGCGTGAAGCAGCACCTGCGCTGTGTTTCACCGTGTGAGTGAGGTTACCGGAGCCGAATGGGGGGGGAAGGGGGAAAAGGCTGGCAGCGCACTCGTGTGACTCCACTGGTGTTGCGGGTGTCTATGGGCGGCGGAATTGCTTACCATCAGGTGATCCGTCTGCTCGTCTGCCACCTCTTATATATAAAAAAATATTATATAAAAAGATTGTTTATTATTACTTTTAAGCTCTGATAGTAGCATATCATCATCAAATGAATCATTTTGATTCTTTTTGGGCTTAAAATGTGTTTGAACAGGGTTATTATTTTCTTTATCAGATGCGGAAGAAGACGTTTATATTCGAACACGTGTAGCTGGATATTTTTGCATCATTGGGAGATTGTATTCAATGTCGGATATATCTGATGAAGAAGAGTGTAGGTGGACGTTGAACTTGTAACCCCGAAGGACCAGGAACAGGTGTACTGTATTGTATTGGGATATGTAGGTATATCAACCGAGTCTAAAGATTCTGTTGAAAAACTATATTCGACTAATTTTTGGAAATTACCGTCTTTGTTTTGAAGTTGATTTATTGTTACTACTTGATTCTGAGCTTTTGAGCTATCTTCTTCACAAAAAGTCATATCAGTCTAAGTAACAATTCAAAAGTTTAACAGATTCTGGAGAATTTGGTACCGTTATAGAATTTTCTTTATTAGAGAGTTGTGCAGTAGTAAATTCAGTGAGCATGGATGGAGCAAAGGCTTCTTCTGGGATTGAAGTTTGATCAAAAGAATACAAACCAGTTGCCCTAAACCGTTAATAATATTGCTATGGGTCATGGTTTGCCCATACTCTTATAAAGATCTTATAAAAACGTGGTTTAGTGAGTTTCTTCTGTGGATTCTGGTAAATAAAAAGTAGCACTTATTCATCCCAAAAATGCTCAAATGACTTATTTAATGATTTGTCGAGCGGTTGAAGCTCGTGGGTTGTGTTCGATGGCAAACAGTACAAAACTATGTCATGCTTTTCTGCGGCATCGACAATTATGTGATCCAGATGGGACGACGCACCATCGAAAATCAACAAACATTTTCCAGGTGATTTGTATTTGGCCAAATGTTCAATAAACTCAATGAAGAGCTCGGTTGTCATAGACTCTTTCGGTGCCATTTTCACCATAGAACCAGCTAGTAAATTTTCCAAAAATTCTTCTCGTAGTCTTTTTCCTTTAAAAACGATCATTGGTGGAATGGCGTTTCGAGTAGCATTCACGCAAGGGGCTATGGTTACATTCTCTGCATGTTCTTGTGCTATAACCTTTTGCAGCCAAAACTTTTTGTTGCTTATGTATCGTTAATCGACATCCTTTTTCATCAACATTATACAATCGTTCTGGGTGTTGGTCAATATTTAGCTCATCATAAATTTCTCGAATGGCTTTGAAATGTTTGTCAACTATAGGCTTATTTAATTTCTGAGCCCTGGCAGGGTTCATGAATTGTGCTTTACGTTGAGATATGTCTTTATTACGTGCGAGGAAATTGTTGAGCCATTTCTTGCCAGCGGTCGATTTTTTGTCACTAAAAGGATTTTTATTGTTTCTTTCACAAAATAAGTAAGCTTGTTTACGTATTGTTTTTGGTGTCAAAGGCATGCCTATATTTGAAAACTTCTTAATTCGCTCTACTAATTCCTTTTCCTGTGTGTCGTTAAAAACAGTTTTTCTTCCCATTCTCTTCACAGCGCTTCCAGAGTTATAAGTGATTCTTCAACGTTCGCGTGGTATATTATATTTTAGGCTGCTGTACGCTCAAGACATTGTTTTTTTTTGTATATAATCAAGGGCACCCAAAGATCAGTTTGAGGACCCATCCAAGACCCTTTTCTTTTTTGCGAAGGTTCATTATTGTCTTTACTGAAAACAATGTGCATAGATTAACATATGATTAAATTTTGTATAAATCAAATCTTATAACTAAGTGAAAAGTAAGAAATTAAAACTTGAATTCCTACTGGACGAACTATTTCTTTTTTAATAAGTATTCGTTGAAGGATCTAAGACAAGTGTCTCTTTTAGGCGATAGCAATGGCTTAGTGCTTAGCGAATTGTCGTTATCGCCACACAAAAGTGCCACTTCTAGGCCAGGATGCTTATTTACACTCATATAAGTCATTTAAGTAATGATTATGCTATTTTTAAAATTTCGTACCCCAATAAGGGCCGGCCCTTATTTGTAGACAACAACTTGGGACCTTCTTAGGCAATCACATGTGTCTTGAGAAAATGAAACAAAATTTAGAAAAATAAGCAATAATTTTAGTAACTCACCCCGTTCGTTCCACGTTCTGAAAGTATTTTAACATTACTATTGCAAAAATTATTACTAACACCGAGTTTATTACTGAAACAAAAGCGAAAATTGGATCAGAATATTTTATTCGTTCAGTCATGTCGACTGCACCTGAGGTTACACACAAAGGCCACTGCCAAAAACGGCCGCGGGGAGGCAATGAATGTCGTGCGCTTTTATGATTGGTTACTGGGGAGGCGCTGCGCAAAAATCAATTTTGGTTTAAATATTAAGTGCGGGAAGTTGAAAAGATGGACCTTATTGGGAACCGGCCCTTTGTAAACAAAAAGTACTAAAAAAATAAGGTTTAAAAAACTAAAAACCCGACTACCAAAAAAACACGTTCTAGAACAAACAAGAAAATTGCTGAGCTGAAATTATGACGTATTGCGCGTGGTCGATGCCACCTACTGTAGCAAAACAGATTACAATTAAAATCAATATGGCATACGTCCACGGCGATAGAATAATTTCAGCTTTTGTAGTAGTAAAGTATTTCTGTTATAGATAAGATATACCATGTACATACCTCTTTTTTTGGTTCGAAGGGGGAATGCCGCCGGCTTAAGAGATGAGCCGACTACCTTATGCATACAGACCACGGATGGATGGCCGGGTTATGTGGGGCTCTCCTTTGGCGGGGAGCTTTCCCTAAGGCAGAAGCCAGCAATGGAATACCCACGAAAACCCTGCGTTCTCCCTCCATCGCCCTACTGGGGAATATAATGGTGATTAACAGCCGAAGCCTCCCTCCACGGATATTCCCCGAGGCGGATCCCGCCTAGGTATACGGCGGACTAGGCGGTTCCCCCTCCGACGTGCCAGCGGGACCCAGAGGGGCTCCTCCGCGGAGAGGGGAGACGCGCATCGGCTCGGCGTCTCCTCCCCCCTCTTCACCCTTTACCATGTACATACCTACGACAATAGTATGGTAATATTGTAAACTTCATAGTTAAGAGTAAACCTTAGTGGTTTTTTTAATTTATATCTTACCAAATGTTTATTGCTTGTGAAATAATAAATAAAAAAAAAAAAGCACGAGACAATTTTCTTGTTTTGTTCTTTGTATAGCGTGGTTTTAGTAGTCGGGTTTTAGTTTTAAACTTTATTTTTTTACTGTCATTCAATTCTTAATTAGATAAAGAAGTTATAAAATGTGTTCCCTTTTTAATTTCATGATATCTTTTTAGACACTTTTAAGAGGGAGGTTAGTCTAAAAATTTGCCTACCAATGACCAACATTTACTTACTATCAAAGTAAATTAATTAAATATTTAAATATTTTCACAATCACATAACTACATTGATCGGACTCCGAGATAGGTAGCTCAAGCACCTGTGCTTACGGATATCAGAATCAACAGCGG
>JADPWL010002336.1:0-11855 GCA_019059595.1 Marasmia exigua | reverse complement strand
TATTAGATAACCAACAAGGCAGATACTACACAAGTCTTAAGTCTAGCACAGAGCTTATTCTAAGTGCTGTCTTAATTACAGGTTGCCACGACATGCAAAGTGGACTAAAGTGTAACTAATAAAAATAACTTAACATACATTTGTTACAAAAGTTACCTTATTTACGAAATTTAGGTTTGCACTAATAACTACCAACTATCTATTATTAGGTCTAAAACCAAAAATAAGTCTATACACATAAGTAGAGGAAAAAGATTTTATAATGAAACCTAAACCGACCTGGCTAAGAGAGAAGCAAATATTTTTCGTTTAAATGCAAGTGGTTTGTCCAAAAAAATGTCGAGACCATCAGCTTTTATACGGTTATACTGACATTGAAGTCTGCTAATAGGCGTGTGGTGGCCGAGGTTAGATTTACTGCCCCTTATCGAGAACAGAGCGTATCTGCTGGCTCGTGGAAGTTTGAGTGGGATGTAAAGATAAATAGTTCAGGCAAAGAATATCCTAGGTCTATCCTGTTATCTGCCCTTATTTTTCCAGAATAAACAATTTATTATTGTTATCATTTTCCAGCCCCATTCCATACCGCCCTGTCACTTGTCATCAAATCATCCACCCTTTTTTTCAATCATGACTGTATATGATTTTAAAATAGAGTTCTGGTGATGGGATGCTAATAATATATCTGTGATCCAGCCATTGATGCTCAACAATGACGTCATTCTTCATACAATCCATTCATCTATTTCTCTGTGCACTCTGTGCCTCCACCCAATATAGACAATAAAAAATAAACATTACAAACTGCCGTTTTGATTAAAATCGCTTATTTAAACCAGAACATGCTCCACAAGGACCAGGACATAAATTACCAGCTGGTTTTATGAGCAGAGGTTACGCTTAATGTGACTTTTATTCAACTAAAACTAAACAAAATCCTTTTAAGAAGTACTTAAATAAAGCCTTTTAATGAACTCTAAATAACACAAACCTCAAGTTTTCAAAAGATCTTCCCACGTCCTTAATTTCGTCTTTATGTACTTGCCGATTCAATTTCAAAAAATTTCGAGTGGATTCTCTGATGATTTGAATAGACTCTCCTGGTGCATCCATTTTCTCTTGTATTTATAAGAAAACTTTGGATGGTTTGGTTTATATTTGGATCGTAAACTGTTGTTTTTACTTTGTGTTTTTGTATTTTTCTTTCTTCAAGCGACACAAACAAACAATTTCCGTCAATTACACAGCTGCTGTCAATCAACAATACTGTCACTGTCAGTCAAAGGCCGCGTTCCGAGATACGCTCTGTCTGGCACGCTAACAGCGATTATGACGTTTTTCAAACGGATAGTTCGCCAAATATTAAATCATTATATTAATTTTGTCCGTCATATCTATTCCTTAAGTAATTAAATAGTTTTTATAAACGATAAACGTTCATTTGATGTAATACACAACAAACAATACTATTTTTGAAATGTCACTTTTGACAGCGCTTACAGTAAGGCCGCGTTCCGAAATACGCTCTGAGCGCGCTAACAGTCGTTCCATTTGCGTGACGTGAGCGCGTCCTAAACGATTTCTCGACGTCATGCACAAACAATACTATGTTTGAAACGTCACTTTTGACAGCGCTTACAGTAATATTGTCTCTGAGCTTGAGCACTGTAATTGCAAGATGGCGCCGATAATGACGTCATGCATGACGTGAAGAAATCGTTTATAGACACGCTCACGTCAAAACGGAACAACTGTTAGCGCGCTGAAAGCTCTCAGAGCGTACCTCGGAACGCGTCCAAAGTGATGCAATGATGTTCCTTTTTACTCATCCCTATAATATTCATCAATGCCCCAATTCTCGGGCTTGTGATATTTTGAAAACATGGCGGATATCAACTGAAAACCATACAAAAAAACTATGTTTTAGTGATATATCCATGAGTTCAAGATGGCTGGAGCCCAATTCTCGTGCTCGTGATATTTATTTTCATACGACACAAAAACACAGTTTTATTATATGGGTTTCAGGTGATATCCGCCATGTTTTCTAAATATCACGAGCACGAGAATTGGTGTCCTGTACTGTAGTTTATAATTTAAGAAAAAAAATGTTTTAAGAGAGAAATCATCCAAAAATGTTTTAAGAAAATTTGTAAATCAACTTAATAAGTCTGAACTCAATAAATAAAGAGATTGTGATGAAGATTTGGCTGTATGGATCGGATTCCGAAACCGTAAAACATTATCAAAAGTAATATATCTAAAGGTGGTGGCCAATTCTTGTACACTAGACATTGAAGTTGAATTTAGGAGATTTCATAATAATTTGTTCATACAAATCTTAAACTTCAATTTCGAGTGCATGAGAAGATGGAACCACTGGTCGGAGTTTAATATTCTATAAGTTAGCTCTTCTAAGCAAGGTAAGTATATCTACTTATACCTAAGTAAGCAGGATCTGTTGACTGCCTCGCTTGGTGACGCAGCTTATGCAGCGGGATCGGGTATATACAATATTATATTGCACTTATTATTTATACATCAAAAGGGAATTCTCGCGCACTCGACATTGTAGTCGAAATCTCGAAATTCGACTTCTGTCGACTGCTCTAGAATAGGTATCCAGAGGGTCTAAGCCGTGGCCTAAACTCGTGCACTCCACACCAAAACTCTAATTACAGATTTCCATACATTCGTGGATATAGGTAAATGTCGAATTCGATATTTATTTGTGAGCGCAATTGTGACTGGGCCTCTGGTGGCTACTGGCGACGGCAATCGCTTACCATCTGGTGATTCATCTGCTCGTCAGCCAGCTAATTACCTACTACCTAGGTATTATAAGAAAATACAATGGAGCGCGGGGCCGCTCGATGCACGGGTCCGTTAGCATTTGCTATTCCGGGCATTGAGAATGTTTATGTAGAAGAGTGAAGACTCTTATGTATTAGAGCTTTTAAACTCCTCCCCCCTTATTACATAGGTACAAATCGCGAAGTAAGGATATTCCCGGAACAAAATTCGTACCAGCACCGATATTGTCAGCACGCTGACAATATCTCTAATTATCTGGAGGACCACATCAAAAGGACCGTGGAAGAGCCACGCTTCGGCATGAATTTGCCGGTTCGACCGGAGTGATACCACGGATTCACAGAGAACCGGCGTGAAGCAGCATTGTGTTGTTTCGCTGCGTGAGGGTACCTGAGCTCCAATCCGGGGGAGAGGGGAGTTTAAAGGTTAGCAGCGCACTTGTGACTCCACTGGTGTCCATGGGCGGCGGCAGTCGCTTTCCGTCAGGTGATCTGTCTGCTCGTTCACCCCCTATCACAACAAAAGACTACGCTGATACAATCTCTTATTTTCTGGAGGACCACATCAAAAGGATACCAGAAAACCAGGGATAGGTGACGACCTCGCCCCTGAAAACCTTCAAGAAAAGAGCGTACCTAATCCTTTTAATCAAGGCTGGTGGGTGTGTTTCTGACTCCTCTGGTGTTGAAGGTGTCCTACCATGGACTCCATGGGCGGTGATTACTTACCATCAGGCGATCAGTCTGTTCGTCTGCCCCGTTATCACAAAAAAGGTAACGTTGCTATAATCTATTCGCATCCGCATTTCTTTTGTCATTTTTTAATTATACAACGTGTCCCAAAATTCAACGATAAGCCGGCGCCAACAGGTAGTCCTGCTCATGAGTACTTATGGAAAAATAATAAAAAAAATCTACCTAAATTTCTTTTTTGTAACAAAATTTTTTTTTTATTATTCTTCGAAAATGCACACCTTACGTGACCTTTTGAACTACTACAACCACAATTTTTCAAATATTCTTAAGTTTTTTTTTGTTTCGGATACCTGAGTAGTTCTACTACTTAATGCAATTATTAAAAACACCAAAATGCCCGCAAGTTTTACACAAAACAATTTCAAATATTATTTTTCCTCTAAAATTTTAAAAAAAAATTTACTTCCAGCCTACTTTGACTCATGGTCTTGAAAAAAAAAGTATGGACACTACTCCGGCAAGTTGTTTTTAAAATTGACGCAACTAATCAAGATTCTAAAATGGTATAAAACTCTAAGATACCTAGTCACATAAAAAAAATGTGCCAACCATTCGTCAACAAGCACTTAATTTCTTAATTGTTCTTGTTGTTAGTAATAAAATTTACTTATGACTCAAAAATGTTTTTGGTATTTTAAAATGTGAAATAAAACAATGTTAGCTATTTGTTATTAATTTATTAGACAATTAACAGTCATTATGTTACAGTAAATGTTCAAATTGTTTTCCACCGGCATTGATACAGGCACGACATCGCCTTAAAAACGATCGTTTTATTTTTCGTGCATATCTTCTAGCATTGATATGTGCTGCAGCCTGATTGATTTTTTGTCGAAGTTCCTCCAATGTTGTTATTGGTTTTTCATAAATCCTGTCTTTAAGACAACCCCAATAAAACAAGTCCAGGGGGTTTAGGTCGGGTGATCGGGGTGGCCATAAGATAGGACCAAGTCGCCCGATCCAACGCCCCGGATATTCTTGGTCTAGATATTGTCTAACAGGACGAGCGTAGTGAGCTGGGCAACCATCATTTTGATACCACATATTTTGTAGATAAGGGGACGTCTTCTAGTAATTCTGGCAAATCATTTTGTAAAAAGTTCAAATAACTGTCCCCATCCAAGTTTCCTTGTAATTCAAAAGGCCCAATCACTTTTCCATTTAATAGGCCCGTCCATAAGTTGACCTTAAATTGATATTGGGATTTATCTTGTCTCATCAGGTGCGGATTCTCATTGCTCCAACTGTGTAGGTTGTGAAGATTTAAGTAGCCATCTTTCTTGCAGGTTGTTTCATCCGACCACAGAATCTTGTCTAAGAACTGAGGATCTTCCCGGTGCTTTTGAAGCATCACACGGCAAAATGCGATCCGCAGTGGATAGTCCCGTGGCAGCAACGTTTGCACACGTCTGTAATGATATGGATGCAGACGGTGACGTTTTAGGATTCGATGTGCTGAACTTTTTGGAACTCCCGTAGCTGCTTCTATGGCACGTACTGAGGTAGTCGAATCAATGTTTATTTCGTTGAGAACTTCTTCATCGCATTCCGATCTAGGTCTTCCAGCGTTTCTTCTAGCTGACGGCAAACGACCTTCCGAAAACGCTTGATGCACATTCATAAACACTCGATAGTCTGGATATCTTTGAGCGTTTGGGTACCTTTCTCGATACAATCTACTAGCAGCGTTAGCATTGCACCGACATTCTCCATAAATGAGGTGCATATTAGCGTATTCCATCGGCGTGTATGGTAGCGGCATAATAATTAACGCTGAACAGTCCAAAATACCCAAAAAGTCCAATACACAAAACACTATCACAGTCCAAATTAATGCCAGGTCAGTATGCAGATCACTTAAATCCAGTCCAAAATGCAAAGCCAAAGGTCGTTAGTACAAGATCCACGTCAATTGAATACGGAAGGGTGCGCAGTAAACAAAGGAGTAGAGCGTACTGACTTGCTTAGAACAGGATGTTCTCTACCTGCATTACATTCATTCAACAATTGAAATTTATCTATCCCTCTCTAACATACTCTTCTCGAAGTTCTTGCTATCTTTCTCTTTTTCTTATTTAAATCTTATTGTCCGTTCCGTTAAAATTCTAAGAATTTGCAACATTATGACTCATTTTGTGCATAAAGTAAAAGTGATTTCTATGAACAAGAACAATTAAGAAATTAAGTGCTTGTTGACGAATGGTTGGCACATTTTTTTTTTTGTGACTAGGTATCTTAGAGTTTTATACCATTTTAGAATCTTGATTAGTTGCGTCAATTTTAAAAACAACTTGCCGGAGTAGTGTCCATACTTTTTTTTTTCAAGACCATGGGTCAAAGTAGGCTGGAAGTAAAATTATTTTAAAATTTTAGGGGAAAAATAATATTTGAAATTGTTTTGTGTAAAACTTACGGGAATTTTGGTGTTTTTAATAATTGCATTAAGTAGTAAAACTACTTAGGTATCCGAAACAAAAAAAAACTTAAGAATATTTGAAAAATTGTGGTTGTAGTAGTTCAAAAGGTCACTTAAGGTGTGCATTTTCGAACAATAATAAAAAAAAATTTTTTTACAGAAAAGAAATTTACGTAGATTTTTTTTATTATTTTTCCATAAGTACTCATGAGCAGGACTACCTGTTGGCGCCGGCTTATCGTTGAATTTTGGGACACGTTGTATAAATGTATCGAAGGGAATGTTTTAATTTGAGAATAAAAATCAGTGTTTTTAGACCCTCTTATTACAAAAAACTGCTCTGATACCGTTTTTTATCCTAAACTAGCAAGTTCATGACTATTACGGAATAATATCGGTTCTTAAATTTTTATTACAAATCCTCGACTAACCATCGACCACTTAGTACCGCAGGATAGTGTCAAAATTGATCGAATCATTTAATCTTTCGTTCAGTGACTTTTCATTTTACATAACCTTATTTTGTTGTCTGAAGTAAAATATTATAGAATTGTTTTTGAGCAACAATAAATTAAAACATTGACCTAAGTAAGGTTTCCAAGTAATATGCATAGGGATTGCTTATATTATTGGGATTAAATTCAAAAAATAAATTATCTACTTTCTCACAAATAACTTTAGCGTAAAACGGAATGACCTGTCACAGGGATAAGTTGTCATGGTTACTGAATCGACATTTCGAGGTTATTATTTTAGTACTTGAAATAATACAAAAGCCGTACTGGAATTAGGCTTTAATTCACTAAATTATCGCTACGTATAAGAACCGAAAACAATTTGGCATTAATCTCCGAAATGTCGATAGTGTCAAAATCATAGTGGCCAGTTCGTAGAAAGGAGTATCATATCATTCTCCACCGCTAAAGGGTGAAGTCCTGTAAATGATAAGGTAGTCTTCTAGATCGGCAGGATCTCCTTAAAGACCCGTCTTGCTGAGGTCCAGCTGGCGGAGGAGCGAGAGTCCGCGTAACCGATGGGCTCTCATCGCTGGCAGCTCGCATTGAAGCTCTGGGCTGATTTTCCGCTGGTGCCTCACATGACTCTGGGTCTGTCGGCGACTCTAGAGGCTCAGAGTTTTGCGGCGTCAAAATTTCTGGGGCCTCGTTAGGGTTTCGCAGCGTAGGGATCTCTGTGATGTAATCGTGCTCTACAGATCCTGAATCTTCACGCACTGTCCCCTCTCTTACTTCGCCGATTGGGGCTAAATGTCGGTTAGACACAGACGTCTCTCGTCCGTCGCTCAATCTTACGATTGAATAGTCGGGGTTCACTTCGATTATATCGGCTTCTTCGACTGTAGGCTGGTACTTATTTGCTCGAACACAGCGTTTGACTAATACTTGTCCAGCGTTTGATAGCCATGTTGGGATGCTACTGCCATTTGGAGATTTGCGAGCGTGCTTGAACATCCGTTCATGTGGCGTGCAGTTCGTTGCAGTGCATAGCAGCGATCTGATAGAGTGCAAGGCGTTGTCAAGAACTTTCTCCCAGTGCTCGATTGGTAGATTGTGCGAGCGCAGGCCGAGTCGGATCGCTCTCCAGAGGGTGGCATTCAGTTTCTCTACCTGTCCGTTTCCCTGAGGGTTGTACGCCGTCGTCCTGCTGGTGGCGATTCCGCGTGAGTGCAGGTATTCTTTTACTTCTGCGAATAAAAGGCCGTCCCCCGATCTGAATGGATGAAGTTTGGCATGCCAAATAACATAAAAAGATTGTTCAGATTCCTTACGACAGTTCTTGCACTCATGTCGGAGCAAGCAAAAGCAAACGGGAATCTGGAGTACTCATCGATGATCGTTAGTATGTAACGATTGTTCGTATTGGTGGGGAGCGGGCCCTTGAAATCAATGCTTAGGCGTTCAAAAGCCGACGTGGCCTTGATAAGTTCTGGCTGCGGGTCTGGGTGTCTGAAGAATCTAGGTTTAATTTCGGCGCAAATCCTGCAGTTATTTGTCATCGTCCTTATTTCTTCCACCGTATAGGCGAGGTTTTTTGTTTTAAGCCAGTGATGCATTCTAGTTATACCCGGGTGGCACAGATTCTCATGGAGTTTATTTAAACGTTCTAGTCGTAATGAGGTGTCAATGCTGGCACAAACTCTTGATAATGTGTCTGCTACGAAATTGTCTCTTCCTGGCCTATATACTATATCGTATGTATAAGGCGCTAGTTCCAGTCGCCATCGCTGTATTTTTTCGTTTTTGATTTTGCTTGCGTGTTTCGTATCGAACATGAACGCTACAGACCTTTGGTCTGTTATCAACTTGAATGGTTTTCCGATAAGAAAATGGCGCCACTTCTTTAAAGATTCTACAATCGCATATGCTTCCTTTTCGACAGCTGTATGATTGCGCTCGCTTTTGTTGAGTGTTCTGGAATAGAACGCTACAGGTCTGGAGTCTTGCGAGAGCGTGGCAGCGATTGTATGCTCGGAGGCGTCAGTCTCAACCGTAAAAGGCATCTTGTCATCGATCGCGTGAATAGCAGATTTTGCGATTATTGATTTTAGTTTGTTAAAAGCATTCAAAGCTTCTGCACCGAGCGGAAATTGAGCAGCGTGTGCCAAGGCGTATATATTCTCCGAAAAATTCGGAATCCACTTGGAATAATGTGCAAACATCCCTAATGTCCTTCTTAACGATGCTGTGTCGTTCGGGGGAGGTAAGTTGATAAGAGGATTTAATCTGTCACCGTCCGGCTTAATGATATGATTTTCTATAGTGTATCCAAGAATGTTGAGCGATTTCTGGTTGAATTTGCTCTTTTCTTTATTCATTGTCAAGCCGTACTTGTTAGCTGCTTGCAGAAATCGGTTTAGATTACGATCGTGTTCCTGTTGCGTATTTCCGCAGATGGTTATATCGTCCAAATACGCAAAGGTTCCATCTAAAGCTTCCTTTCTGATTACCCAGTTTATAGTCCTTTGAAAACTCGAGACCCCATTGGTTACTCCAAATGGAATCCGACAAAACTGGTAGAGATTTCCCATAGCTTCAAAGGCAGTATAAGGGCGCTCGCGAGCAAGGATAGGTATCTGGTGGTACGCGCTCTGGAGATCAATCGCGCTGAAGATAGAGTATTTAGCTACCTTTGTAACAATTTCTTCTATGTTGGGCAGCGGGTAGGCGTCTAGGAATGTATACCGGTTGATTGTTTGGGAGTAGTCAATACACATGCGCTTTTTGTGGTTAGCATTCTTGCTGATTAAAACTTGTGCACGCCAGGGCGACTGACTCTCCTCGATGATTCCTTGTTCAAGTAACTTCTTAACTTCTCCAGCTATGAACTCCTGGTCTTCTTGGCTGTACCTACGTGATCGTATTGCTACAGGCTTGCAGTCAGTTGTGACGTTAGCAAACAACTGTACAGCAGGAACAGTAGCTTCCGCGACGCAGCATACTTTGAGGGGTTCTTTTGATCCACCGAAGGAAAATTCTAGCGTAGAATGCTGGCTGAGGAGGTCGTGACCTATGATGATGTCGGCGCAGAGGTCCTTCACTGCGAGTAGTTCGACGTTGCTGTATGAGTTTTCTCCTAACTGGACGGTTTGGCATATGGTTCCAGTGACTTGTGAGGTCAAAGAGGTAGATGCCATTGATACTATCTGATGACAGGGTCGTTTCTTCAGATTGGCTAGATTCGCAAAGTCTTCGTTTATGAAGCTTATGCTGCTGCCTGTATCTACGAGCGCTTCTGCTCTAATACCTATTCAGATCGGAGGACGGCCTTTGATGTAAGCGGGAATCGTGGCTTTCTTCAGTGATGCCGGCACAGCAGCCGACGTGTGGGATGCAGAGCAGTGAGCACAGTCACGAGGGGAGATAACAGAAGCAGCTTGAGGTGAGCTTCGACAGACAGCTGCAAAATGTCCCCTCTTGCCGCATTTCTTGCAGTTTGTTGCGAAGGCTGGACAGTTCCTCCTATTGTGTAAGCGGTCTCCTCCACAAAAGAAGCATTTTGATGTCTGTCTAGGTTCACTGTTGTTCGTAGTAGTCCTCGTAGCTGCCGTCGTTTGACACGATGCCATAGTTTCAGGATATACATTATTGTTATCCGCATTAGTATACTGTGCTTGTTGGTTGATTGCATTAACAACCGGAGAAATGAAGTTTCGGGAATTGTTCTCAGCCATCTCCATTGATTGCGCTTTCTTGTAGGCCTCATCCAGAGTGAGCGTAAAGTTCTCAAGTAGACGCTCTCGGGTTTTGGTCGAGTTTATTCCGGCGATGAAGGCGCCCCTTATGTTGTCACTCATGTTTGTGTCAGCGTCGACAGTTTTAAATTCGCACTCTCTAGCTAACTGTTTAAGGGCTTGTAAGTACATGTCTATTGTTTCACCTGGATGCTGGCGCCTTGTGGCTAGAAGATGTCGTGCTGTGATCTCGTTCTTGGGCTTGACATATAGTGCGTCCAAAGTTTTCATCGCTTCATCATACGTTTTGCAGTCACTAATAAGGTTGAATACACGTGTTGAGATATGATTGATCAGTAACTGCAATTTCGTACCGTCAGACAGAATAGGCGCCTGCCCGTGGGGCGATGTCGCAGCGGCTGTCGCAGCGGCTGTCACAGCGGCTGTCGCTTCGATTTGTACCGCGATGAAGTTCACGAACGTACATTTCCAATGTAGCCATTCGGGGCCCGTGGAACTTAGAGAAGGATCTCCGTCGAATCGTTCCGGCCTCAGAAATCTTTCCATATCTAGTGAATTAAATTGAAATAATACAAAAGCCGTACTGGAATTAGGCTTTAATTCACTAAATTATCGCTACGTATAAGAACCGAAAACAATTTGGCATTAATCTCCGAAATGTCGATAGTGTCAAAATCATAGTGGCCAGTTCGTAGAAAGGAGTATCATATCAGTACTCATTTTAAGTTTTAAACTAGGGGTCCGGGTGGTTTAACTTAAGTATTATTGGTAGTTGGTATACTAAATAACGTTAAACCTAGTTTTTTAATAATTTTTATTCTAGTTCTTCAGTTATACCCAATATTAACAACACTAGCAGATTGCGAGCGTTGTAATGCGGAGCAACGAGGCAGTGAAGATGTCGCGGCTGCGCAGCGTTCACGCCCCGGTTGCGCAACGGATTCGCCGCGGATGCGCAACGGATATTTTGCGTATCCGCCACAAAAAAAATGGCGTTCAGACTTATCTCCCCGGCGAATCCTGGGGCATCCATTGCGCGTCTGCGGCGTGAAACGCTGCTCTTCCGGCGACGTGTTCGCTGCGTCGTCGCTCCGCTTTGAAAACGCTCGCAATCCGCCAGTGTGGCAACTCCCTTACTTATTTCCTGTAACTTCATCATCAGCCTATCGCAGTCCACTGCTGGACGTAGGCCTCTCCAATTGTTCGCCACCGTGATCTATCCATGGCTTCTCGCATCCAGCTCTTACCATATTATTATTGCTCTTATCCTCCTCCTGTAACTTATCAATTTGTTTTTATATAAAAAGTATATTTATATTAAGGTGACGGATAGGGCACACTAACGACGCCAATGGATTTTAATTTTCAGCAACGAAACCGGTTCTATTTTAAACAATTTCGGGATTACAACCTCTCGGGAAACACATATACTATTTAATAAATAACCATGCACAAATGATGGGTCCAACGCGAACGCGAAAAATTGATTCACGCCAAAAGTGGTCACTTTTGGCGTGTATCAATTTTTCGCGTACAAAAACGGACCCAACATTTGTGCATAATTATTTAATATAAAATAGATCCGGTTTTGTAGCTAAAAATTAAAATCGATTGGCGTCGCTGGTGTGCCCTACCCGTCACCTTAAGGACTAGCTGGCTC